>JAAXYX010004799.1:0-11830 GCA_036851915.1 Ptenothrix huangshanensis
TTACATACATATGTATAATACATGTAATTATGTGTCACCGGAGGAAAAATAAACTGCACACTGCACTGTCAAAACCAAGAAAAAATGTGCATGTCCTTACAAAACGTACAAACCCCAAAAAAGCACCTCCTATGTAGCATACTTCTGAATGCAGTTAGAAGGCATTCTAGGTAAAAATTGGGTAAAAATTTTGTCTTGCACGGTTTATAAATACTCGGTCGCGTTGTGTGATTTTTTGTCGCCAAAAGACAACAAAACCGTAAACTTATAGCATAAAATGCTTCAAATGCCTAATGGAGTCTATAAAGAGCAAAATGTAGTATGTCAGCTAAATAAAAATAAAAGAGAGAAACCTGCATTAAAGAATTTGAAGAAAATTTAATTTCAGTTTTTCAGTACAAATTAGTAATAAACAAAAAACATACAAAGGACCTCAAAAGCATAATAGTATGTAGCTTAATGAGGTTCCCAAAAAAGAAAAATCGCTAGGCAAAAATCATAATTTTGGTCACCTTAAAAACCTATAACACTTTAAGACTCACGTGAAACCCTTTTTAACATTTTAGACAGTCTAAATGATGTCCATGTGAAATCCTAATTGCAATTTTGAATTAAGAGAACTTTGCTCACCTCGCAATTATGATTTTACAACAAACAAGCAAACAAAAATTTTGTTACAAAAGTTTTTGAAATGATCGGAAACTATCCGAGCTACATAACTGACGTCATAAATCCAGTGGGTAAATTTGTAAATGAAAAACATTCGATTTACACTCGTCGAAAAGCAGCTTGGAGTATTTTGCTTTCATAGGTACTTCTGCAAAAAACGCAATTTCCTACGTATATATGCAATCAAATCAGATTTTTCGGAGACTACATACAAAGAAGCAAGCCTAGTAAATAGTAAATGCATTACGAATTTCGTTGTTGAAGAATAAAAAAGAGTTTTACGCAGTAGGCCCCTTAAGCTGCATGCTAACGTTTTTGCTCTCGGTTGTGTATTCATAATGCTCAGCACTGTGATTAATGAGCGTAGCTCTTTTTCACTCTTTAACGACGATTTGTGTTTATGCTATACATATGCAATCAATTGAGCCGACAGTAACGTGTGTGAAAAACTGCTGATATACAAACTCATATTCCAACGGTGCAAACATTTCCTTGCAAAAACTGGAGCTGAAGCCTGAAAGCTGAAAGCTGAATCAGCAGAACCTACTATGAAATCTCGTATGTGTACCTGTATTGCATGGGCTTGCATTTATCCGATTAGATGTAATTAAACTTGCAAGTTGCAAGTATGTAAGTCCTCTGTGGAGGTAACTGAAATTGAAAGCTAAGCAGAATCGGAATCAGATTTGCAATAACGTACATATGTGCATAGTAAGCATGGTATGGCTTCCTCTCTACAGACATAATTACAACTACCGGCATTCGGCATACTTCTTATGTAGGATTAGATTTAAGTATTGATTTTATTTCTATACACATCGCCCGTGCTCTGCAGTCAGAAATTAAAGGTTTAGATCGTGCAAAATATTTTGGATTGTTAGATGCCATTTTTACTACCAACTCTAGCACGCTAATATCCAATTATTATGTTGATGTCTACCAGCGCTATATTTTAATCTCTAGTTTTATATTGAATTTCTTAATAATGGCGTGCAAAAGCTGCTGTATGATTTGTTGTTGTAGAACGATTGGCTCTAGTAGGCCAGCATGTGTGTGTGCTTATGCAGATAGCACTTTTAGCCTTTATGAAAAACGGAAAAATTTCACCTTTCCTAGCGTATATAATGAAAGGCTATTGAAAATGTAGATCAAAGTTGAGCTGACTATACCTATAATTACTATAGTACCTACCTAGATAGATAGTTTATATTTATACGCAGTACTGAAGTAGGATGGAACAAGTTCTAACCCGATTAGAATTATTGAGGCATTACCACACTCAATTAGCTGTTTAACTCCAACGGAAATCAATTTTTCAACCAAGACCAAAGTCAAGACCAAGACCAGGTTCACGTCCGAGACGAACAACCAAATGTAGGTAGGACAGAATTTGCCTATAAATAAAACTCGACAGTAACAGATCCAATCAAGAATAACAAAGCTGCGGATGTAATTTTTCAACCAAGACCAAAGTCAAGACCAAGACCAGGTTCACGTCCGAGACGAACAACCGAATGTAGGTATGACAGAATTTGTCTATAAATTATACTCGACAGTAATATATCCAATAAAGAATAACAAAGCTGCGGATGTACGCTATAAAAACCAAACTATCTTAAAACAGGCAAAAGTGCATTTAAAGATAACTCGTATTTAAAGCAACTGTGAACACTATTAGGATGCATCTACAGTGTAGGGCAAACGCATTAAAAACGCTTCTTAAACTTCGAGATGCGTTTTAATTGCACATTCATTTCATTTCAGATGTACTTTAGACCTTTAGATGCATTTTAGGAGAACTTAAGATGCATCCTAACTGCTTTTATAGTTATATATTAAAAACAAGTGGGCTTTTATCGTTTTAGATCTACCACTTTTTACAATGTAGTCCCTGCCGTTTCTATATGCAATGGGGCCAAGCGTATTATACCTTTTAAAGATGAAAAAATTAATGTCGTATGCAAAATAAATCTTAACTTATTAATGCGGTATTTTGCAACGGAAGTGTTTTTTATTATTTCTATTGCATCACTACCTTCAACTATGGAATCTAAGCCGAAAATTATAATTAAGTGATTGAAAAGTCAGTACATCCTTAAAGTGTTGAATTCGAAACTGTATGTACATACCTGATAGTTGAGACCTAAGAACTAGTTCAAAATCATGCAAAAAAACCAGAGGGTTCAAAGCATGGGTTGAACAAGAAAGGATGCAATGGGGAGAACTGTTGAGTACCTACATGGATTTTTTATGCATGCTGTGACATACGTACATATGTACATAAATGTAGCTATCTCTAGATTATTAAATGGTGCATTCAATTGATGTATTGACTATTGACTACAGGAATATTGGAATCGGGCAGTTCAGTGTTCAATGCTCAGCATCGTAGCTGAATGCCATTTGGGATGGACCCATCCCTCCTTTTCATTCCCGTTCAGTTCCCTCAATTGAAATTGATAGAATTTGAAATATCGAGAGTAGAAGATTCTTTCGATATGTCCGTTTTCAGTTTGATTCGTTTCTTAATTCTTAACCCAATTCTTTTTGTTTACCATCTAGGTACGTACGTGCATGTACTAGCATACATATTTGGAGGTACCTACATTCTACATACATACTAGGTTTTGCTCTTGTTTTGGCTTTGGCTTTTGCTATTCCTTTGTAATTTTATCATACGAGTTTTGCTGGGCTTAGCTGGAGTTCGGAAGAAAACTCCCATTTATTTATGACTATTACATTATTATTTCCAGCAATTTTTCTTGGTCTTCAAAAGGGTTACGGTATAGTTATAATGTTACTGTACATTTATATGTATGCCTTTATAATCTATATTTACACTTGCTCACCACGAAACCACGATCAATTTTATAGAAATCTAGTGCTATAGACAGGGATACATAGAAACGTAATTACAACGTCTAGGTTTTTTTCTTACACCATAGCCTTTATTTTCATTCGTTATCTCCCTTTTGAAAATCGTCAAAAAATGATCTTTTATCAATTCAATTCAAGATTGAACGTTCAACCCGTTCAGTGTAGTAGGGAGTTCCTAGAAATACGTATGTATTTACTTGTGCCGTATAGCTTGTGCTGGAATTGCATTGTGGTGGACAGAATTACAGCTAATCAGAGCATGATTTATTGCATTGCACTACAAACTGCATCGTATTCAGAAATGAAATAATTTATATCAATTATTGAATGTTGTTCCCGGTCCGAATCTTTCCCTTCAACTTGTGCCACAAGGAGAATTATAATTTCGATAGATAAGTGCAATTTCGTCTACTCAACCAGAACCAGTCTGGTAGCCGAGACCAGCTGCATTTTCGAAAAAAGTTGAATGGAATACCAAAATTATTATTAGAATTACAATCATAGATCGAAGTTTAGTTGTTTTCCCTTATGTGAATGTACAGAGATTTTCAGTATACAATTTTGTGACACTCCGTATCCGTAGCGTATTGACGTTGACGACGACGACGTTAATGACAAAAGACGACATAATAGTTGAGAGGGAAGTTTGAACTGATGAAAATTGCATGGGTTGCTGACTGCTGACCTTGACATTGACGTTGGTTGGCCGTTGAAGCAATTCGAGTTGATTTAATTTGTTTTAATCATTAAAAAGTTGATTGTGAACGTAGATTTTAAATCAACACAGTGAACTAAACTCATTAAACGTTGTTTAGTTGTTGGTTGTTGCTGTCGTCTCTAGGTGCTTCGAAGACAAAGAACATAATTACCAAAGGTGTAGGATTTGACTGGAAATTAATTACAACTGTCAATCTTGTGTTGGTTTTGTTTTATTTACTACACACTCGAGGTTGTTTCTGACTCCGACATAATCATTACTGTTTGTAATTGTTCCGGTCAGACCTCTAGAGTTTTCCAGTCTGTATTCTTGGGCAGATGACAGCATGACAGAGTCAACAATCAGTAGTTGTTTCTGTTGTTGTGGTTTAGAAATCTCCTGACTGTAATTAAAAGAAAATTATTTAACCCGAATAGTAGTCGTGGACTTCTGATGTAGATTTGTTGTGTAGGTAACTATACTATGTTTACGATTTCCCGGATGCCTGTGGCAAAGTTAACCGATTAACGATTTCTGATTGTAATTAGTTATACAGATACTACACGAAGTCAAAAGTACCACAAGTCACAAGTGTAAAATCAAACCAAGGACCAACTATGATAAGAACTATGTACAATAGTGAATTCAAAATCAAAGCTGCTTTTACTGCCGAACTTGTATAATACGCACATTCACACATTTTGGTTTTCTTCTGCTGCTCGTAGTTACTACACTTTGACGTTAATGTTCCAGTAAAATTCTTGTGCTGATCGCACCTACCAATGCATTGTAGGTATTTTCCTGTAAATGATTTTTTCCAGCTGAGTAATTCCAGTGATTCCTTAATTTATACCACGCCCATTCAGCATTCAGTATTAGCTGTAATTATAATTCATAATTTTTCACCGCATCCCATCGAGCATTTAAATGTTAAAAGTAGTCATCACATTCCCATCCCAAATCAACCGAAGAAGCCAAAGACTAATCCAAAAATCAAGTAATAATCAACCTTTCAGCGAAATCTCACCTGTACTGTGTGATTTAGCTCGAATTTACATACTTCGCGGTTGGTTAAATTTTTTTATGGAATTATCTACCAGCACTACCGCAAACAATAGTACAACCAACTATGCGTAAATGCTTACTTGTTTTTATGTAGTATTTAAATAATTGCTGGTAGATTGGTAGATCCGACCAAATCCGACTCCGAATGTGATGTAAATTGTGTGGAGATGCAGATAAGTAAGTATGCAAATGAATTAAATAAAGGTTGATGTAATGATTTTAATTTGTACGTGTGCCAAGCCAGAAGCCCCTCAATTAAATTAATCACCAAGAACTCAAGTCAAGTAAAGGAAAAGGAAAGGCAAGGCAAGCTAACCCAAACACAACGGTCCAGTCGTGTCCATGACGCCAGGGATGGCAGATGGTTAAGGGAATACCTGCGATGAATGGACGTTGAATTTTATAATGAAACTAAGAACCACGTCGTATGAAAGCTATAGCCAACAGTAGTTAATCTTCCTCACTTTTTAACACCTCGTCAAGTGTAATTACAATTTCATTTGGTCCCAGAGCTTCCAGTATTCATTAATGAAATAAATGTGATGGCTGGTGCTGGTCCTGGAGATGTTGTATTGCCATTCAAATTCAAAACAATTTTTTGTTAGTTCAGTTTTTCAAAGGGAGTTGTAGTGTAATGTGTAATGCTAACATGCGGTAGTGATATCTAGACGTACATGATTAAATGTCTTGATGTTGCTGTTGTATTATAGTGCAAGTCAGCTGCTGTAAAACGACCTCGACTTCATTTGCATCTCTGAATAAACAAAGGCAGAACTGAAACACACAAATCAGCCACTAATCCGAACCTCCCATTAAAAGTTGGAATAAAAAGTTACAACGAGTAGTTATGCAATTCTGGAGCATCTGATGTCTGATGGTATCAATGGCAATACATAACTTATTATTATAAATTACATATTGCCTGCTTTATAATTATAATTTTACTGACACAGCAACAGCAGCACCCTCTGTATGAACCAAGCTGATGAAGCCAATTAAAGAATCATCATCATTATCGCCAATGTAATGTCGCTCCCTTGTTCCTTGATAATTACTTCAGAATTAGAATTACAATACTATTTTAATTGGTAGCAGCACGCAAGTTGGAAGTTCAAATCAAACTCAACAATACAGATAGGGGATTAGACTTGTTCTACTGCAGTAATTGAACCAAATAAAATGTAATTATAATACAATGGTAAGATGATAGAGCATCGATTGTTGTCATTAGGAAATGTATGTATCATGTAAAATAAAAATGTAATCTTCCAATTTTTCTGATTTTAGTAGCGTAGTAAATAATTTTAAACAATCACGTAACTAGGACTGTCAGTTAAATCTTTAGATGTTAAATCTGATAAGATAAGATTACATATTCGCATGGATTAAAATACGCATGTTATCATAACTCAATAATGATATAATTTCCTAAGGAATAATTGCTATTACTGAAATCTGAACGTGGGAACTAAATGTCAGTGAATCGATAATCAAGAAAATATTAAAATAGCCTACTTTTTATTGAATCTATCAATGGTATCAAACCAATTGATTGTATAAATAATCAAAGAATATTTCCCATAGATTAAAGACACTCGTTTCCCATGATCATTCCTTTTTACATTCACTAAACTTGAACTTAACAATGTCATGCCGGAGCAAAAGTAATTCTCCCAGTTCCGTAGAAAACCCGGGGAGGCTACTTAAAATGCATAATGAAGAATGTGCATACTGATGAAGCTGATTATCAATTCAATAATAGATTAAAATACGTCGTTTTTATTTCCATTTGTATATCCTTTGCATAAGAATATAGTAATAATCTCTTATTTATGTAAATCAATTCTTTAAAGGACCGAAGAGGGAAGGGTAGTAGGGTTGATCCCAGATCCCACCGAAGTACTGAAGACTGACCCATCGCATTATGATTGTGCATGTGAACGACGGTGATAATGATGTACTTGCAATAAAGCACAAGTTGTTGTTGTTGATGTTCGTCATAGCATCATCCTGTGCTCACTTGCACGCTGTGTTGTGCCACTTGTACACTTTCACTCTCTAAGGTAATCCCACATGGGAAGGTCGTAAATAATTGCCATTTACATAGGTACAATTTATAATGTATATGCACTTTGTGTTGCCACTGTCACAGCACTTGATTTCGATATGATTGTGTAAGAATGCATTTATGCAGTGTGGGATGTGTGGGAATTCAGATTTGAATTCGGATTGAGAGTTCTCAACCACATTGTGCAATAGAGCAGAAAGATAAAATTACAATAAGATTTTTTCTATGTATACCCGTGTCTTGTGTAGTTAGATGGGATCTCATACATCTCGAATCTCGATGCTATTGGAGCTACACAAAAGTTGCTGAATTTGCATCCCATCGGGTATTTAAATTCTAAACGTAAACAAACGGTCGTATAGTAGGATAGGAATCGGAACTAGAATGATGTGGACGATGACGATGACGATTAACATGTAGATTTGTATTAATTTCTTTGTGCATCGGTACCTTACTCCTTACGGAAAGGAAATACTGGGTTACTGGGTAATGTTCATCACGATGTGTGTATGTACACACGACCCTTTATAAATCACATGTAAGTACATATATGCTACACATGCACTGCTAATAGAATAGATCTTAAGGGCTCAATGGAACAAAAAATGCGACTCGGAAGCCTGGGATAGCCGACAAAACGTGTACGACGAACCTCAACGAAAGTGAAAAGGCCAAAAGCGAAACCAAAGTGAGGCGACAAGCGTGTGGTAAAGGGTTCGGGATTCCCCTTATCAGATCACAAATGAATCAAAACGTATGTAGGTACTATCGTAATTTTTTCTGAAAGTAAAAGGCCTGGTGGACTATTCAGGTGAGTTTCAGGACCATTATGGAATAGTAACTGGCATCCAGTAGACAGTGAGGCAGAGCTTCCTTATTCTTCTTCTACTTCAGAATGAAGTTATAAAAGGTAACGATGAATCTGAATGTAGAGTAATTATGTGACGATGGAAGGTATACCTAGAAATCGAAGGCGGACACCTCATTTGAAAAAATGCGGCACCAAAGTTCTGAATTATATGCATAATTACCAACTGCATATCCATCTGTACAATAATAATTATAACCGAATTACCAACATGTATACGATTTTATACCCATAGTTTGTGCATGTATTTGTGCAGTTATAATAATTATACCTATCTATTTGAAATTGATGTGTACTACATACATATTGAATCATCTGTATGAAAACTAATAAGAATAGATTTAAAAGAGTTTAAGTTTGATTTTGATTCTACGTTTGCTGGTACATTTTGTAAGGGGTCAAGGAGCAGAGACAATATGGAAGTTCTAATAAGATTAAAAGAAAGGAAAGAAATGAGAAACTGTAGAATAGAACTTCTAGGATCCAGAGCATGAAGGAGATTTAAGGACCAGGAAAGACCCAGGATTCCGCTGTGGAAAAGGAAGAGTGCAAGGTGAATATTGGGTTTAACAATGACAACGAGGTAAATTAACATCAAAAGGTGTCGTTGACCTTTTTTTCTAATTTATCTGATATGGATTAAATGGAATGACATTCTTGAATCCTGAATCTGGATTTTTCAACCTCCAATTACTTCGTAGGTGTGCAAACCTGTAGTTATGAAATAAAATCAAAGCATTGTGGATTATAAATCTAAACACTCTCAACGATGAAACTAAAATGAAAACAAATACTTGAAAAAACAGAATTACATACATCATATAACCATAGCTCCAGCCGTCGAATTAAATTACTGTACAGTTCACAGTTAAAGAACACTGACTCAATAGTTGTCCGATTTACTTTAGGATAAAACTCTGCAATATGGAAATAATATTTACAGCTAAACACTTTTCCAGAAAAGACAAAGTAAAGATATTTCCCAATTAGGTACTTACTTTTAACACATCCAACCATCTCAAAGATAATTCCAAAAAACATGCACCATGCCCACAGATTTATAATCGTTATAATTAGTCTATAAAATCAACTTCCTTTAAAGTCCGAAAACAACACAGCGGTCCTCTGAGGTGTCGTTATAACGAGATTTAACTGTAGATGTTTTTGACTATGAATGTGTGCTTTAGAAATGCATTATTTTTGTATCTTTGTGATTCAAAACGCATGATTAAAATTGTCAAAAAATGAATAATCCTTGTATAATGAAAACGTCAAAACCGTATAATTTGGGCTACCATTGGAAATTAACTCAAAAAATGATGATGTAAAAACACTGTACCAGTATGTAAAATCGCAGTAACCGGTTCTTCAATGTCTTCTAAAATCGTCCGCGTAAAATTACCGTCCTCATTAAGATCAAAATATGACAGGAATTTCCCTCGGTGTTTAGCATCTCCAGAAAATATTTGCGATATCTTTGGCAGAAAATTGCTCACATTAAAGTGAACGTCTGGTTTCAATTTGACTGTGATTTCACTCGCACTAATCACTCCTAATCCCTGAAGAGTGCAAGCTGTCAAACACTACAATAAAAAACAATGCGCATTCCATTTTACTTTTTGTTCGATATATTTTAATTTTAATTCTATTTTAGTCTACACAATTCTGTTTTCTGCTTTGTACTGGTAAGAAGGTAGTTCCGCTATAATCAACAGATTTTGAATTACGTCAACAAGCCAAGGAGCACAGAATATAGAGCTGAATAAGCTTTCAAATCACAGATTTTGCATAATGCATAACTAGATATATGGAATGTAATCACATAGGTATACATATAGGTACTTCCACTAACTACTGGGAATGAAATGATGCTCCACTCACCCTTTGTTGTGCATCACTTTGTTCGTAATCCAGATCCAAATAAAGTTCGTTTCCAGCCAAACTATACATCAGATTTTTTGTGCAATCTCGAATACTTCTTGTTGGTTCAAGTCGAAAAAAGTCTATTGGAATTGGAATTTGCTTATTATTGCAACAACCACCACGTCCGTGATGACTTTCCTGGTAGGAGTCGCTTACTTTGCTGCATGATTCCTAATGTTCGTCGTTACAATTGTTTAATTCATTAATATTTAATTACGAGCACATTCAAAATCGCATTTTATTGAATTTTTAATAAAAAAAGAATCATAGGTTTAAAATATTATTTAGTAAAAGAATACTTACTTTAACGTTCAAAGCTTCTTTCTTGTACGTTCCTTCGCATACCTACACAGCCACAGTTAATGGCGAAGTAACATTATTTTGTTCCAAGGTAAGGGTTAAAATGATTACTCTTGTGGGATCGATATTTACCAATGTAAAACGACAAGAAAAGAAGCTAGTATCGGCTAAATAAATTTAAATGAGTGTGACAAAGTTGAATATACTTTTCTGTTTTTTAGTTCCTTTTTTTAGTTACTGTTTCATATATGTAAATATGTGAGCCATAGCTTGAAAGTTAGCTTTGCCACTGGAAACCTTTGGAAACTGTTGATTATGCAAAATTATAGCTAAAAACTGTGAAGTATAATTTTTACCTTTTGCTCAATCTGATGATATAAAGACCGTACAAGTCTCAGGATTTCCGTTTCGGGCTCACCTGTAAATTATTAATCATCTTAGATTAATTTGTACCCAATATGTCATTATGTTCATGTAGTTCATAATTTTATACTACCGTAAATTCACTTATTACTCCCCGTCTCGAATAACTCCCTGTCTCTAATAACTACCCGGTCAAAAAGCTGACTGTTGTAAATAACTCCCCGTCTCTAATAACTCCCCGTCTCTAATAACTCCCCGTCTCCAATAGCAGTTCTTGTACGTACCTATTTACATATAGGGGCATGCCTAATTTGCATGTAAAATCGGTGCAAACTTCTCGATTCTGTTAATAACTCCCCGTCTCGAATAACTCCCCGGTCTTCTTTAACTCCCGGGTCTGCAGGAAAATTTTGCAAATAACTCCCCGGGGAGTTATTAGAGAATTTACAGTATTATACTGTATTGTATTGTGCGTACAAATAATGTTGTAATTATATTGTGAACAAAAAATCCTGTATTTATACTACGATTGTGCATATGGTAGTCTCTAATTGAATACCCGGGTATACAAATAGTAAGTTGAAGGTGAGAGTCAACGGGGTAAGTGTACTATTAAAGATGGGTAAAGCTGTTAAATGGGAGCAAACTGCCCCGCCAGCATTATTTCATTTTTACTGCAGGAAATGAGATGAATGCTAAATATGGCATTAAATAAATTGAAATCATAACTTATAAATAATTAATCAAATTGTAGTCATTAGACTGCTTTTGTACTACAGTAAAATCTCGTTATAGCGACACTCGTTATAACGTCAATCTCGCTTTAACGACGGTATACAACCTCCCCGTGGAAAAATCTATGCTCTCCCATGTTAAATAGTCTCGTATAACGTCACTTTTTATAACGACATATTCGTTATAACGTCATGCTTCGACCTCCCCTGCAGTCGCACTCACGTTCAATTTCTAAACTTTATAACGTCATGGATTTTTAACTTGG
>JAAXYX010004800.1:0-11829 GCA_036851915.1 Ptenothrix huangshanensis
TTACCGACAAGCCAGCTTAACGACTATATAACTTTTCGTGTCATGCAATTTCCTGCCATGCAATTAACTACTCACCAGTACTATTACAATGACAATTAAAATACTCCACCATTCCTTTCATCCTTCCTTATTTATTTCCTATGAAAGACGTCGCCGCCGCCCGTCGACACTAATACATTTGTTCAGTCGTTCAGTGCACCATATAATAATTATAACTAGGTAGGTGCCTACGTATGTACATATTACTACAAACAAGCAGCAGCAGGAACAGCAGTGCCAGGAGTTAGCAGTATCTGCAACTTGCAGCTGCCCAGAACAAAACCGTTTACGGCCTAAACGAAATGATAGCATAGTCCTTTGAATAATTAAAGCTCAATTAAGTACTCATAGGAATAAGTACGAACAAGAGCAAGAAGAGAACAATAAACAACGTTGCTAATTACTACGCACTCAACTGCAAAAGCACTTAATTGTGTGCAATGATTGCCATTATCATCATACATACACCCCTAACCAAAACGGAAAGAAAAAACACGAAAAAGCGAAAAATTAAAGTAATTTGGAAAAGGCAATTATTGAGTACCTAATTGTAGTCTGTAATTTATAATTGTAATAATTACCATTACCAGGAAAATTTCGTCGCCATTCTGCAGTTTGATTCCTATTTTCCTATCGTCCCCGTAATTTATAAGATTTCATTACTTGATGGTGTTGTTGGTCCTCTAACTAAAGTAAAGTTTAGGTAATTCTTAATCTGGTTAATTGCATACATATACTAGTCATTTTTATTAATAATTATTTTCACAATTGAACAATTACTGTATTTTAATAAGGAAGGAATTCAGAATCAACATTTTTAATTACTATTTGACTATCTATTGCAATTATAAACAAATTTTACAGTACTGTTAAAAGTACCGTAAATTGCCGAAGTGCAATGTGTGGGTGTTTTAGTGATGCAATGGAGGAAATTAATGCAAAACTAATTACTAACTCCGTTTAACTATTAACTTTATTAACAATTTTCTCAATATACTGTATGGTTTTTCACTCTCATACTTTCTACAATCGAAACTATTATAACTCAGAACTACAACTTCGTAATTTCATTGAACACTGCAATTTTCAATCTCACTCACATTCTCCAGTCGTCATCTTCTCTGCTTTACTAGTGATTTGCTGGACATTTGAAAAGTTAAGTGGAACTGTTGGCCTGCATTTAATTTTTAGGCCTAAGTCTCACTTTTTCACAGTTAAACCGTAACTAATTTTCCACAATGTAGCAGTCATTGCTTCATGTCATTTTGAGCATAAAGGTTTTCCTTCTGTTACCGAAACTTACTCAGGTTGCAGGTTCGATTATGTATTAGATAATTAGATCGAATTTATGCAACTAGGTATTTGATTTATTTAGACTACTTCCTCACGGAGGCTTTTTACTACTTGAAAATGCTACATATTGGGCCTTATGCTATCGAAACAAGCTTACGAAAAAAGCACTTGAAAGTGAGGAACCAATGGTGGTTAATGTACCAAACTATATTATTATAAGGTCTATAATTATACAAGTGCCCATTCCATTTATTGTCAATAATCAAAGATGAAAATGTCCTCATGCATGTATGTTATGCATATGCAAAGCATCTACTGTCCACGCTAAAGCTCAACAAACAAAACCAAAATTGTTTGAACGATTACAACAGGAAAGGTACATTATTTAGCATTTTGATTACATGCGTTTAGCAATTTGAACACGTTTGATTTTTTTGATAAAAAGAAAAGCAAGTGGACAATGGGCTTTAAACTACTTGCGAACACTCTCATTATCATTAGAACAAAATATTCTTGTAAATCCTAAACTGAGTGTGCGATTGTGAGTCGTAACTGCTTCTTGCGTCTCTCGTTTGATATGAATACTGACTGATGTCTGCGGTCTGGTCTTTCGCCTTTAAGGTTTTGTAGCTTTTCCATTCAAATTGGAGACCACCACTCAGGACTCAGACAACGACTCCGTGTGGACCACAAGGAAATGCGACGACAGAATTAATTGCAATCTTTAACTACTTTTATTACTTTGGCTGCCCAGACGTTCATGTTTCTTTCCAATGCAATGCTAAACGAATCTCTTAATTTGCTTCCGTTTCTCTCAAATAAGTATAATTATATGCAGTTTGGCTCACCACATGGTTGGGCTTTACAAATTACATTCCATACAATAGTATTATATAGTTCATGTTATACATTGTGCTCTCGCTCTGCATGGTTATGAGCAATTATGTGCGTACCTATACATATTTTGTAGATGAGTATTGGAAAAGTGTGTGTGCGTGTGGAGGGAGGTGCAAAAAGCAGGCATCTCTATTGTCGTTTTTGTTCGTCTGAAAAGGTAGTCTGTGGTATTATACGTGTAAATTGCTTTTTCAAGGGTCCAAAATCCTTTTCATAAATGTTTTTCAAAAGAAGGCAAATGTTCGAATAACTTAATTTTGAAATTATGCAAAATGCTCTATGTATAAGTACCAGCATATTTTTTTTAAAGACTAGACATAATTTAATTTACAGGATTTTAAATATCTCAACCAAATTTTATAATTTAATTAAAAATCTCCTAGTAATCCTTTCCTCGTTTATTATAAAGTGTAATAAAGAAACGTACTATGTAGCATGTAAAATAACAACTTTTACTGCTGGATTATTAAAAATGTTTTTCCGTCCCTAAAGGACAGAAATTATGTAGGGGGTATCGAATTATATTTAAACCGTAGAAATAATAACCTGCTTGAATAGATATCAACTTTTGCACCTTCCTTTTCTATAATAACATTCTATAAGGAATGCAATCACTACAATGTAGCCAGGTAGCGGAGTCAGGTTTCAGCTTCTCAAGTCTCAAGTGGAAGTCACCTGCACAAAAGTCTCGATCTGAAAAGTGACAAAAAAGGAGTAGACAAAAGAAACTGAATGTTAACATGTGAATCGGAGTGAAATTAAAGGTTAAAGGGAGGCCTTTGGCTTTTTCTCGAGCATTTTCTTTACCTTCCCATTCCTTTCCCTTCCCTTCCTTTGGTTTCAATTTCCATTCGTTGGGGTTTCTGGTCTGAATTCTATTTCATCTTTCATTCAATTTGAGTTCATTATGTTTAAGATTACGATTACGATTACTTCAACTGCTACTGCAGCACGCAACGCACCACTGATACGTCACTCCCCTATATGAGTTTTAATATGGGTACACACCTGTCGTAAATATGTTTACTTATAGACAGATATATATACTAGACGGCTACAGTGGGTTTACAGGGAGATAATTAATATTATGTGGAATATGAAACCATGATTGTAACTGGTAGATGTTAGATTGGGAAAGTGTATAAAAAGAAAATCACATGTAGTCTGGTCATCAGTTACAGTTAGGACGTTGACTGAGTTTGTCTTGGCTTTTGGCTTCACTTAACTTTAACTTGGGCTCGGCAGTCAACTTTTCGCTGGTCACTCACTGGTCACTCTCATTGGTCTGGTTTCGTGGTTCTGCTTCTGCCTTTGGTTTTGGCTAGGGTCACATTTACCTACTCAAATAAGAACACAATTCAAACCTGAGTTTATCATTGACCACTTTTAGTTCATCATCAGTTTGGTAGTCCTGAAAGTGCAGTTTTTAAAATTAATAAAAAATTGTTAAAAGTTGCAGTGATTTTAGCTAAATTTTTGAAAACAATTAAAAGAAGACCGATACCGGGAAATATTGGAGAAACAAAGCCTGAGGTTCTAGCTGACAAGATTTTAACATTTAAAGGCCGCAAAAAATGAAAATCACACTTAATCAAACCACGGTATGTCTTTTTTTAAATTTGGATTTTGTCTAACATGTATTTCTTGTCTGTAGAACTCTATTTAGGGGTTTTGAATTTAATTTTTGAAAAATTGCACATTTTATTTTAAGTTAAGGCTTCTGCCTACGGGTATGAAGTTAGAATTTAATAAGTACTTCTTCATATAAGCTGCAAGTCTTTCGTAAGGCACCATGCTTAAAATTACTATATCGTCGTTGGCGATGCAAAAGTTAACATCCTCTAAGAAATCCCATAACGTTACGAAAAAGATGTTAAGTTTTGCACCTTCAACGACGGTATGCATATCTGCTAGCGGAGAAGCTTAATATTTTTTTAAGAGAATAATTTTTTGGTCTAAATATCTTCCATAATGCATCATGCTAAAAAATGTACAATATAATTATGCAAGCCACCTCTAAAATCGAATCATAGTTCTAGGCAAAATCATCTAAGACATTTGTAATCGTTCGTAAAATTTTACTATTTTACTTTATTCTGTACCAGGCATGAATCTTCAAATTATAGAAGTGTGACAATAATGACGATAAGTTTAGTTATGGATTCCAATTAATTTTTTTGTTAAAAGCCTGAATCTGAAAGTGTGTCTGTGTTGTGGTTTTTATGAAATCGACACATCAAAAAATAGTAAAAGTCACCCACCCACAAAGAAAGGAATAAAATATAAAAATGATCATAGTCAAATATGAACTATAAAACTGTAAAACGGTTTAAAACAGATCATTAAGCTAAAACCGAAACCACAAATTAAATAAATACCAAGTTCAGGGCCAATGCTAGGAATGCTGTCAGCTATTACTATCAACAGTAGTATAGGGTAGTGTAGCATAACATAGAATGAAACAAGGTAACACATATTAATTTAATTATGTTTACTCTGATCACAGTTTTTATTAGTTAGTAATCTGATATCTGATCCTGCTCAAATTAATTAAAAAATAAGATAAAACCTTGGTTTATATTCTAAACATGAAAAATGATGTATCGACAACTTTTCAGCTGATGGGGATGATTCTGGCAGTTATGCTAGCTGTCAGTCATGCCACATGGTTCTACTACATTCCCCTCTGGAGACACCGCAAGTAAGTAGTCCATTATATGTACATTACATGCATACCTACCTCGTTACGCCTATACACTTTTCCTCACATAGATTTCAATTGTTATCTACCTAATTGTATCAACATCACCATCAAAGCTCAAGCGTATTTTAATTAACGACTCAGAACCAAAGTGCATAATGCCTCCTTTTTTCAGTCTCTAATCATCATAGTTCGATTCAAACTGCTAGTTTTACAACATACAATTTCAATTTTATAAGAAAACTACGGTTTACATACTTGTTCTGCAAGCACACAAACCAAGTGAGATAGGAAAGTAGATTTAGAAATTAGTAAATATTTAATTAGGATTACGATGCTCGAATTATATATTAAGGTATGTCGAAGAGTTTTTTCACTTACGGTTAATATTTTATCCATTTGCTACTGTTATATCTCTCCTTGTATGTTTATTTTTCACATTGTATTGTAACCATAGCCATAAGTTTTTACAATTAAACCCATTTTTGCCGATTTGACCTTGTCAGCTTATTAGAAAATAAACTGCTCATCCTTTAAATTTACTAATTAGGCTCGCGTTGTCGAACATTCTGTAGGAGGATTAATCGTGCTAGACCATACATACATTTCTAAATTCCTAATACTTATCTTTTAGGATCTATGGCCGATTTTACAAGAGACCGCATCACCATCACGGGCATCACCATGTGATCCACCATGGCCACGGGCATGGACATGGACATGGACACGGACATGGACACGGGCACGGCTGGGGCTGGGTACCGGAGCACCACGGACATGATCATCACGGACATGGCCATGGACATGGGCATGGACATGGGCATGGACACGGTCATGGACACCATGGGCACGGACATGGACATGGACATGGACACGGGCATGAACACTACGGTCACGGCTGGGGTTGGAGTGGTTAAAAATGTAAACTTAGAACTATAGTTAATGTATAATCAATTAACAAGTTGAATCCTATATACTCAATACCAAGAGAAAAAACCAAGGCAAATCCGAAATCAAAAATATCTGCAATTAGTGTACTATAGTAATTTCAAAACAATTCATTACCTCAACTTCTAGACTTCCCTAGTTCTGTGTGAGCCCTACTACATAAACAAAGCCAGTATTCCAGTCCAGTCATATATTATAGTCATACAGGTGATACAAGTGTAGGCCTATTTAATAGCATATTTTCATCAATATACTACAACCGCAGTAATTAATAATACCCAGTACTAATTATTACGCAGAATTACCCAATATATTTTTATACTCGCAGACTTTTGCAAACAAATTACGATTATAATACGCATACGCCTATGAACGCTGACACCGTCCGGAATTATGAATGTGTCTAAAATTAAAAAAAAACTCTAGAGTATTTTGGCATTCATCTTTAGCGACAGTGACAACGTGGATCTAAAATGCTTGCTTAGGTAAGCATGTTTAAATACAAATATTAAAATACAAAAAAATGACAAATGTAAAAAAAGTTACTTAGATAAATTATCTTGCAAATTGTATTACTTTGTTTTATGTTTTTATACTCATAGATATATTTTAATTTCCTTAATGCCCTTAACTCATTTGAGAAGGTTGAAATAATACAAAAAGAATTTCATTAGGTATGTAAATCATAGGTCTATTTAGTTAGGTACTATAATTTTTGAATGCATAGTCTTATAGCTCGGCTCCTGACCAAGCATCCTATTTTGTAAATTGTTCAAAAGTGTAATTAATTGTGTAGATAGAATACTTTTGACTTTGTCCTTCAATACCTTGAAAAGCTGTATCTACATTTTTCAGTGAAAACACTGTAGGTGGGTAGTTATAAGAAGGAAGTTTTCGTTATTCTACGTCCCTTCATTCACAATTCATACGCACGTTTTTCACCTGTGTATTGCATTTCCGTTACAACGCTGATGGTTGTCATCCTTTTATAAAACTACCCTTGAATGCTCCTTTTCTAAGCAGTTAATATACTATATACACATATGGTATAAATCCCTTTTCATTCCATCACATCGTCGTCTTGTCAGTCATGTTCCTTTCTTATGCCCTTTTTAGATCCTTTATAGACTTGTTTGAGAACATTGAAAGCTTATAGTACCGATTTTAGAAAACGGAAAGTTCATTCTTATTTAATCGTGTATTCTTGAGATGAAATAGTGAAATATAAATATATGAAAACATACGCGCAAATATAGGAATCTCTAACTGGCGGAGTTGGTATTTTTTGAACACAATAGACTTTTTGTACGTCTTCTGTCTATATATACATAAATAATTGCATTTTCATATTTTTGTATACCAACTTATATAACTAGGTATTATATACGAGTATCAGTATCAGTGTAATTGTGCGTGAGACAGAAGAATAGAATCAATGTATGCGTATAAGGTTTAAACTGGTATATAGTTTTTGTGTGCTTTAGTATCTAATTACCTATAAGGTATACAGTTGCGCCTTTCAAGCAATTTAGATTCTGTACGACGCAAAATATGTATCATCAATCACCTCAGATGTACAAGAGTCCAACTACAGTTTTCAGACACGTGAACCCAACTTGTATGAAATAATCCCAGATGTAAAAATCAAAACGTTTTAATAATTACTTAAATAATCTACAAAGTACAGATCATTATGGTTATAACAGTGGCCGAAAATAAAAGCAAAAAATATTATCGATTTACATTTTCTGAAGAGTATTTTTTCTTGCGTTGTTACGTTTATGTGCAAAAAATGAACAAGCCTACCTTCCTACCTACGTACTTTATTTTAACCCCTGAAGATGGTATCAAGGTGCTCCGATAGGTTGAGAATAAAATGTTGTTTTATGCTCGTACCCAGTAAGTCATAAAAAATGTCATTAGAAGTAAAAAGTCCTGCCTAAGCCTTTGAAAATATTGATCTACCCCTTTTTAAAGGAGTAGCTGGTCCTATTTTACGATTTTAAAAAAGCACCACATATGTTTTATTAAACTAAACATATCATGTTTACAAAATTCGTGAAGTAAAAAAACTAGTTTTTGAAAGAAGTAGATATTTCTGTAACCACCTTTTCAAAAAATTAGCCTCTGTCTATCAAGGTCTTATCCGTACATTTAAGAAATGAAAAACTCTGACCCGCACGTTTTTTGGGAGTTGAAAAAAGCTCTGTGTTCAAACCGAGTAAAGGGATTTTAAAGTCTGAAATATCAGAGGCAAGTAGATACTATTATAGTTTTATATACCTTAAAAATGTTACATCCTACTGTTGTGCTGGTGATGAGATATATAAAAAATTTGATCGAAATATAACTTTTTACATCTTTACGACAACGAAGATAGAATGGTGTACGTGTACACGTTCAACTGTAAGTGACAATAGGAAATGTCTAGTGGATAATTTAATATGCAAATAGAAACCTGAGGGTGTTGTGTTCACATGTCACAGAATGGAAAGGATACATGTCAACGTGGTAGACAGTATAATTACCTACACACGGTATTATGTATTGTATGAAATAACTCAACCAAGTTACACCTGTAATCTATGTATCTATAATAAACATTTAGTCCATGTATGAGTAGACAGGTACATTTGTATTTCTGCTTGTGTTACAAGCTTCTTATTTTACACTATAATTATATGCACGAATGACGATCGAATACTTGACAAAAATTTCTCTTTTCAGATTTTTTGATCAAATCCAAAACACTAAAATGTTGAAAATTACTGTAACTATAATACCTAATCGTAATTGTTACGTAGTATTGTATTTTTTATGACATTGTATTTTTCCAGAGTAAGAACAATAAATGCAGAGCAACTAAATATAAAGAGACTTGTCATGAATTTGGAACATTCAAATTTTCCCTTTTTATCTCATAAGCCACTTCAAGTTGATTTTGGTAACGGATGTTCGTCTCAAATGATGTGTGAAACATCAATATTAAAATTATGGAAATATTAGGTTTATGAAATATTTGCATACCTATACATTTACATATAATTATAGATCTACTACAATTTGGAATACATAGTAATTTACGTTTGCAGTAATGGGGTATTGTAAGCCAAAAATATTAGTTAAAATCGTTCGGTGTTATTTTATTGAAAGTCATTGGGCGGATTCATTTGAAAGTATTTGACGATAAGTAATTAAATCTTGAGACATTTATTCCGTCATTACATCTGCTATGTATGCGCTTACAATGACATACATTTTCCTGCATTTTCACTCAGGAGGAAAACATTATGGTATGAAAGAACAGGTTGGAATTTAGACGGTATACATAGGTACCTATGTATCAATTGCAATCTAGCATGATCACCAACATCTAGCAGAAACTTTTCACTCCGTCCACTTTCAGTGGTGCATTCCTTACTACTGTTTAATTCGTGACTAACTGCCTTAGTCTTACGATGCTGTATGATTTGCATCGAAGAATTAATTTTTGGCGTCATTTTCTTTTCCCTGTTGGATGACTCTGCAATTTTTGGAGAGCATACGACAAAATAAATGTTAAACAGGATATTGCTGAAACTCAAAGTCAAACAAAGATGCTATTAGCTGGTCTATACATACAACACTGATTTTCATTTTACTATAATTACATATATGATTCACCTGTCATTTGCTAAAATCCTCTCAGTGATGAGCACAAATTACCATTTCAATTCTTCATGCATCTATTAATTACTTAACAAAAGATTAAATCAATTGATAAGGAATTAAGTCGGATCACGTCGTTAATTTATGATTTATCTCATTCACTAATCCTACATCACACACTATTCAAATATTCAACTTGGTAACGAAAATCAAAATAGAAACTGGATTACCAATACTATGAATACAAGTTGCAAAAACACGTATAATTATTGCACCATTCTGAGTGTTAACAAAGCTCCTAGCAGGATTACTGTCATCAAGTAGTCACCACCCACGAATTTCTAATTTCCATAAAAAAGGAAAACGAATAAAATAATATGTCGATTGATTGCACATATCCCCTTTATCTAACTCATTACCAGTACCATCTCACATTTTATTCTAATTACGCTTAACTCAACATAATATCCCTAGGACGCGTGCCTCATTTTCCCTGCATTTTGCTCGATTATACCCACTAATAGCAGCTCAGAATCTTTCGTATTTATATATTTAGAGCAAAAATATCAAATAAAAAAAGTTTGAGAATAACACAAAAAACATTGGAAATATTTTGATGTCAAAACATTTACTGCAGTTGTTCATTCACGGATTTGGTTAGTTGAGATTAGGAATAATGATTCATAAAATGAAAAGTAAAATCAGGCTTACAGTGGTTATTAGTTTTTTAACCTTCACGTTTTTGCAAGTGCTTATATGTAGTTCAAGTGCAAGTACAAATGAAAGTGAATCAGTAGTGGCAACAATAACAACCACACAAAAAACTACCAAAGCAGAATTCGATATAGACGATCTAGATACACAGCTTGAATTTGAAGAAAGTGAAATGAATGTGAATATTTCTTCTGAGGAAAGACTGGATCTTGATATAAGAAGAGTATTTGACTTGACAGAAATGAGTAAAAATACAATTCGCTTTTACTTGTTTAGCAATCAAAAGTACTCTTCAGTAACTGGTACCATGTAAGTTCAGTTATTTCGCCTTTAAATTTTAATAACGCTAATAAATATGTGTAACATAATTATAATTTAATCACTCAATTTTCGCCTCATATGCTAATATCCCCTATTAAGGCTCGGATCTCAAGAAATAAAGCACAAAAATCTGAAATCATTAAAAAAATCTAAGTACATGAAGGATGCCCCGCTCAAAATTCTCATTCATGGCTACAAAAATACTGCGTTTTCATACTTTCCACACCGAGTTAAAAATGGTTAGAATCCAAAAAATTTAAATGACTTAGCTTATTTAAAGCGGGTAAATGAAGTTTGTAATAATGGGGAATTCTCGCTTGCCTGGTCAGCTTACTTAGAAACTTACAATAACACCAACGTTATTTGCGTGGACTGGCGGAGACTTGGATCCACACTGGTTTACTTTAACTCAGCTTGGAATGCCAAGATAGTTGGGGAGAGAATTGGAGAATTTCTTACTTTTTTACATCACGAAGAATACTTGCCTTCCTACGATTATGTACATATTGTCGGATTCAGTTTGGGTGCTCAAGTGGCCGGATTTGCAGGCAAATATATTTGGCAAAATACTTTTCATCAGTTCAAAATTGGCCGCATTACAGGTGAATATTTAAATCGTTTTCCATATCAAAAATTATTTCAATAACAACCCATATGGAAATTCTACATATCGCAAGGTGAATTGTCCAAATAACCTGTATCCAAATGCCGCTACAAGCAACATGAACTAAATCCAAAAGGACTAAAACGAAAAATGACCTACAAAAGTAGTAAAAAAATTTTGATTGTTTACTTCTTTCATATTTTTAATACTGCTGTACACAAATGCATTGTTCGAACGGGCTTCTGTTTCGAAATACATAGGCCCACTTAGCACGGTTTTCTTTTTTTAATTGATTTGTTAGGACGTTTTCATTTTTGAAAAGCCGTAATAAGAAAGTATAGAACTTTTTGAAATTTGTACTTAAAATGTTTTGCACTTTTTGGCAATTTGTGTTGAGAACGTTTTGCACCTTTTCAAAACATGTGTAATAATCATACAGTGAATTTTTAATCTATTAAAGCAGATACTACTTTCAGCTTATGGTTTAGGTATTTTTGTTTTTAAGGTATTTTGGATTTGGGTCATTTTGTCTTTAACCTTTTCCGGGCGGTAGATACACAATTGTTAAATTTAAAAATGTTCTCCCTGTCCGGATTGAACAGTTGTGTTAAAAGCACAATGGCCGTTGGAATCCGGATTTAACAATTATTGTGTTAAAAACACA
>JAAXYX010004801.1:0-11826 GCA_036851915.1 Ptenothrix huangshanensis
CTTCATCTAAGGAGGTATTAATATTAACTAGATAATTACAAGTAGGCAAAAGTAGCTTTGATTATCATAAGCCGGTCGTAATACATACAGTGTGTTAATACATGTTTATCTTTATGCATCGTGTGGAGCAAAAGCGTTCTTAACGTGGACGTCGAATGTCGCAAAAATTTTAATACCTATGTAAGTGGGTATAGGTACTATAAACAAAAGCAAGAAATAATAATGTAAAACGAAATGATTTACGATAAGAAAAATGATAGTGTGATTACAGTAAATAAGAAAATAAATCGGTAATGAATACTATTGTTACACCTTCTTAAAAATGCTAAGGAGATCTGCTTCTTTCCCACTTTACAAACCCGTCCGTACAAACTATGGTAATGGAAATAAAATAGGTACGGTTTGTCATCAGCGTAAAATTTTAACAAAGCTACATATTATTTGTATTGAGATATAATTTTTAATTAGTTGAGAAGAAATTCGAAATGTAGTTCATATCCTGCAGTAAGAAAAACATTTGCTGTCCACGACAACTTTCCCTTTTACAACAGTACGAATTATGAATACACCAATGTGAGGCCTCAAGTTGTACTTGACAATGTCGATATTACTGAGATTTGTTAATAATAATGGATTAATACACAGTTTCGAAGCAGTAACACTTGAGCGAACTAAACACGATTGATCGAACTCCAAACTTAAAATATTAAAACTAGCAAAACGGGTGGGTGGGTAGTTATGTTTTGGTACATACTATTTTGATCACCATTCAAATACTTTGGTGATTCCAAAAGCCGTGTGTTTTATTTCTTCAACTAACTAGGTAGTCAAATTCTTTTGTAAATAGCAATATCTTCCATAATCTAGTTTCGAATTAATACTTACAATAAAATCTTCATTTTCCAGGATCAATAAAAAGTAGTGTAATTAAAATGCCATTACCTCAGCTCGTTTTAGCAATAGTAAGTTTAAAATATTTAGAATCATCAACAGGAAATCTCAGCCAATAGTATCCGTCCGAATTAAAAAAAGTGTCATTATGTGGAAATACTATAAAAAATTGGAAAAAGAAACGCCATACTGATATTGACACGATTGGCGATATTAAACAATTTCTATACCCACTTGTCACAAAATAATAAACAACCAGGTTACTATTCATTCAGACTTGAAAAATTTCCAGTTTGAAATTATATCATCATGATATATAACATAGGAATGATCACTGATGCAGATAAAACAATGTAATGTAATTTCAATTTTAAAATAACAACTATCAACAAAAAGATCATAAAATAAAGAAATTCCGCGTAGTAACGACTTCGGTTGGTAGTCGGAGGATAGTTTGCTTTGCTCAACCATAAGCATTTCTACATCTACGTAAATTATATTGTCATGCACTCGATAAAGATAAAAAATTGTAAGCTGTAATAATATATTATGCTGACTTTTGGCTCCGTCTTTACGACCACATAGCTCTAAATTTCGGTTAGCTTAATTAACACGTATCATGCTGAAATTGTTAGCAAACATCCATAAGCTACGCGAAGATAAAATTATTACCTATATTGTAATAATTGTAGTGATCGAAATGTTCCAGTCCGGACCATAAAATGTGGTCAGTTCCTAGTTAATTAAAATTAAATTTTCTTAAAAACGTGGTGCAAACGGTCTGGTCTGCTTCTAATAAAAAGGATAGGAGCAGGCCATTCCAAAATTCTGACACCAAACCGCAACATTTCGATCACCAACGTTGTATAGAGTATGACGTTATGTTTCTATATACTATGTATAAGTATTTGTTTCACCAGGCATTTTTTGGTTCCTTAATCTAAGCAGTATTCGACTTATATTCACAGGATGACTTTTGTAAGGCTCTTCCATCCATCATTTCGGCTAAGCTAATTGTATGTGTGTAATGGATATAATTGTGGCGCCTTCATTTGTATCATGTCAACTTGAATTTTTCTTAGTCCCACTTCAACAGAGAACATTCACTAAAAATGATGCTTGCTCACTATTGCTCAGACTTGAACGTTCGATTCTAAGCATGACTATGTCCGTTCTCAATAAATATTTTGGTGGTGGGGCTGGTCACTTTACACTGCATCATACTTTCGCTCCAAGCTTCGAGGGATTTTTGAACGCTAACCATTTCCGGTATCTTTCCCCCTTTCTCTTCTTCGATGGATCGTAGGCACTGCAAACATCATATAAACAAACAAACATGAGGATTAAACTACTCATCATTTTTTTTTCAATGATTGTAATTACGTTACACAAGGACTACAAATAACTAGTTAAGTGGTTACAGGTCGGAAGGGCCTTTCCCTCCGTATATCAGAAAAAACATGTCAAAATAGTGGTTTTGGGTTTTTCAGACGTAACCCAATACTGCTTCTCGTGTCTAACCGAGGAGCCTCACGGTGCGGTGATCCATGCATAATTGAACATTGAAATTGTTGAGTTTAAATTCGCATCGTAGTATGTACGAAGTTTACATAATATTTGTTGAACCGTCTAGAAGGCATGTGATTCTTCGTAATAATAATTCTGTACCTGATTTTTATTTCGAAAATGTACTGGTAATTGGTACTAATAAATTGGATATCTACATGTCATCGCAACACATCTAAATAATTAATTCTTAACGATGTTGTGCAGCGACTCACTTTTTTGCTGACGTAGATAAATGTTTCATACGAATCCCAGCTCAGTCACGTAAGTGCCATACTAACTCATCATCAAAAGTAAAACTCCAACGCATGCTACTTTGGGGCAATAAATTGGCCTCAAATTTTGTACTGATACCTCAAAATTAAACTCGAGAAAATCATTTGAGAATGGGACAAATATTTGCCCCGATTCGGAACTCAGGGCGGTATTTATGCATGATGCAAATCTTCCAATAATTATTGATATCACTCCACCCCGTCATTGTAAAAATACTACGTCATTTACGGATATCTCTTGAATGAATATGTGCTGTGCCTGTCGTCACACTTCCCCGTTAGTAATTGCACACAGATACAAAAGTTCGACACTTGAGGTAGGAAACTCTTTCGTTCTTCATTCTACCTGAAACCTTCCTGCTGTGCTTGTACCGCAAACACTCAAAATATGTAGGTACTTGAGCCTTAATAGCTATAAAATATAATTAATACGTAATAAGATACATATATGCGAATTCAAAGTGGTATATTAAATACCTGCAGAATATTTGAGGTAACTCCTGAGACTTTCTTGTCACAATGAATAACAATGATACGAATGGTGTGGACTAATTGTGCCAAAGTGCGATTGAGTTTGTCGGTTTCAGTCTTGATGGACAAATGGTCACCGTCATGAATGCTTTCCAATCCTGCCTCATTTAAGCCCGACGATGTCTTCGAGTCCATCTCATCCAGACCAAGTCGTTCCGCCGCTTCTCTGTCCAAAATTGCCTGATTCAAATTCTGAAGAGAGCTGCTCAAATTTGACAAACCCTCACTGGAGGATACACAACTTGGCTCATCGCTTTCAGCTTCCTCCCGAGCCCCAGTTAAGCTAGAAGGGGACACTGAACATGATTTCACTCCATTATCGATCACGACTGTGGTGACCACAGACGACGATGAAGTGTTACCCACACTGACATTAGACGCAGATTTACTATCATTACTACATCTCTTATCATTGGAATTACTGGAAGACGAAGACTTGGTATTTGTTGCACTGGTAGGGGAGGAATTCAGCGGGAAAGCATTTAGCAGTGAGGTTATCAAAGGTAAGAGCAGCGAGCTATTCAGCTCCGTCTCAGGAACATTTGGTCCACTCTGAGAAGATGGATCCGTCTGTACAATTAAACGACAGTCAAAATTAATACATTAATTAATAATTAATCACTTGAATTTGTCTTAGCAAAAGTATTGTATCATCAAGATAACATAGCGTAATAAATGTGGCTCTTCAAGAACATTCTAAGTAGAAATTTCACTCAACATCCACACGTAATGTTAGAAAATAAAAATTAATTCGGTGACTGTGGATAGCAGTATTAGTATTAGTATAGTTAACCACCAGCCATTTCCAGCAATTATTTGTTACTGCGCAGATGAAACGACGGTGATTAAGAAATAAACTAAAGACGAACTGAATAGGCATGTAATTATTACCATGGCTGTAATAAGTTCACGAGGAACTTTGTAGGTCTTGAGAAGTTTATCAATGAGGGCCACAATTCGCTGGCGGGTCTGTTGAGTGGCGAGAGCGGCCTCACTTATCTCAGCTGATTGTTTGCAAATAATTGCGTTTGATTGAGCCTCTAAACGATGGAGAAGAGCTTGTGACTTCAAAGCTTCTTGTTTATGCTGCTCACTCAGTCGTACTAAACTAGAGCACCGTGACTGGGCCTCTTTTTTCACCGAATCCACCTGTTCATGCCACTTCTTTTCCTACAACACCACAACAAAGTCATACAGAACATTAGGAAACCATCACAAAATCCAAGACCAAATCCAAGTCCAAATGCATTCACAATCAAATCACTGTCCACATTCTTCCCTCATACATACATCCAAACCATGCGTACCTGTTCTACATACAAATCCACACTTAAGTGAACGACCAAGAACAATAATAATTTGAATTCGATTTGCTCATTAGCTTCTCTAAAGTGCATACACAAACATGAAGCGTATTGTCATCCCTTGAATGGCCGAATTCAGTTTTCTCCCTTCAATGCATTATATAATTATATACGCTACACAATCCGCAGCTCCTACACACTATAATCCAATGGTTAAGGCCCGGTCTCACAACACAATATAATCACACAAACGGAGCAGTCAACCGTAACAGAGAAAAATTAGCGTGTTCCAAGTGCATGAAAAACCATTTTTTGCTGTCAATGTATGCACTTGACTATAATAGGATGAAACAAGTTACAGTTCACAAAAGAAAGAAGAAGGCAGGCAAAGGAAGGAAGAAGAATAGATCAAGTGACTGGACTTAGAACGATGAAACCTTCACGTTCACTAATGCTTAACACTGCATTCATTTCCGAACTTGACTTCGCATAATAAATGCAGGGAGCAAGTGTATGCAACGAAGAGAAGGCAAAACCACGTACAAAAAACTTGGGTTCGTGAAACAAGCATAAACATTTACAGACAACAAGTCAGAAACTTCTGCACTAAAAAAAACAACAGAATCCGCTCTGCCCGGAAAGAAAAGAAAAACAAAAAGGAGATCAAAAATTTGTTAAATTCAAAAAATGCAATTTGATTTTAATAAAAATCGCACAGTTTTAAACTAATCAAAAGATTTTCTGATTTGACCCACACAGTGAACTTGGGTTGACTTACAATTAGTTCTTGTATTACGCGTACGCGTATTTTCAAATAGACTACGTTTCACGAACTCGAATTTATTAGTCGCATAATTTTTTTCGTCGTATTTTATTCGAATAAATAGAAGTTGTATTAATTTATTCGCGCAATTGAACAGATGATCCATTTTTAAAGTTCCCTCGCAATTAGTAAAAAATGCCAAGTTTATCTGCACTGAAACAATTTTTACAACATAACGATATCAAATCTTGGGGTCGCTTTTTCGAAATCTAAAAAACACAGGTGCAGTTTTTTAAATTTACATAAAAACAGGAGCGGTTTTTTTAAAAATTTACACCAAAATAAGCTCAATTTTTTAAATTTGCACCAAAACAGCTGCAGGCTTTTTAAATTTACACAAAAACAGCTGCAGTTTTTTGAAATTTACACAAAAACAAGCGGATTTTTAAAGATTTACGCAAAAACGTGCACTTTTTCAAAAATTACAATAAACATAATGAGGTTTTTTTTTCATTGGCCTCCTCCACAAACTTTTTCTGAATCCGCCCCTGGAAGGAGTACATATACGAGACAATCAGACAATTGTCTGGAATATGAATGCAATTCCCAACACCAACGGCAACGGCACTGCATATTGGACTATTGGATGATGAGAGGATGAGAGCACGACGCATCCTTGGATGCATATGATCATGTGATTGCGAGGAGCCTTATTACTGCTTACTGCCTTTGAGAGCCCGGAGCCCTGAGTGAGTTCGTGAGTGAGTATGATATCGTTGTCAAATTACGTGGAAGAGAAAGAAATTTTAGATGAGCAATAAAGATCAATTACGACAGATACAAGAAACTATGTGATTAGCTTGGCCCCCGGTAAAATAAATTGAAAGGAAGGAAGACAGAGAATAAAAAAGAATCGCCTTGAAAAGAAGTTCAGTTGCTCAATTGGATCCAACTAGTCAAGAAATGTAACCCAAGGGAAAATACAGACTGTAGTACGCAGTACGTCATTACTTGTCATAGTCAGACTCTTCTTGATTTCATTGTCAGTCAGTCAGACAGACTGGCAGCAGCGTGTATCAAAATCAAATCGAGTCTACAGCCCAGCCAAATCCTGTCAGAAGACTAAACTGACAAATTGGAATCAATGAACCAAAGTCATCTCGACAACAACGACCACAGTCTATGAGCACAGGTGTATGGGCAACTTACAAAAGTCTTATATCATTCCATCCTCAAAGTCTCACACGCATACCGCCAATGTAATCGCGTATGTATAATTTGTATGTCCTCACCTAAAATCATCTTTAAGATGACGTTATTTCAAGCCTTTTTACTCACATATTTACTTATATACACACTTAAGTACTCACAATCAAATCATTTCATTCCAGAAGATTACACAAGTGTAAACAAGAATCGTAATTACGCTTTTCATTCACAATCCATTACAAGCGAACAACTTGGGATTCCATTTTTTCCTAATCGTACCACAAAAAATATCAAATATTCATAAAACATAATCCCTAACAGTAGCATAACCAAGCCTAGGCCTACAAAGGATTTTTCAAAATACACTGCACGATTTAACATTTGCACCACAAAAACGCATTTTCACATTTCAGTTACTATTTCCCCATGAAAATTGATCGAGAGGTGAATAATGAAAAGAATTGAGTTTTTGAAGTTCTACAAAAAGCACGACGCACAGGATTTTCCCTATCAGATCATTAATGTCGATTGAACTTTGAGAACGACCAACGTAATCCTCCCATTGAATCAGAGAAGTTAAAAAATGAAAAATCTAGCGGGGTACGTAAAAGATGTGAACAAAATCAGCGTGTAATGGTGAAGCGTCTGTGAATTAAAAACGAGACTACGTGTCTTTATGGAACATGATTAAAAACAATGTGGCATCTCGAGATGAATAAAGTGCGTTAGGTTAGTCTAGTATTTCTACGAAAGGTGGATATATGTAGGAAGAATTGTAGAATTTACCTCATTCTCAATCTCAATTAAGGACTCAGCAAGCGTTGATTTTTCAGCCTGAAGAAAATCAATCATTTCGCACGTCTCGGACTGTGTTTCTTGTAACTGTTTGGATAACTCACGATTTTTCTCCTCACTTTTTTCAAACTCGTGTTGGAATCGAAGGGCTGTGTTACGATATCGTTGCGCGAGGATCTCCAGGTTTTTAATTTGCTCCATCTCATCCGTGGTTTGGTCATAGGTGGGAACGGGTGAGATTCGAATGGGACTTTGACCATCACCGGTGGGTGAGAGAGCGAAGGTGGCAAGTGGATCTGTTTGAACGGCTCGTTCCTGCTTAAGTCTCTTCATGGCACTACTCGTCGTCTGTCCGCTTGCTGAGGATAGTTTCGTGAATACTTTGGCACCTGAATGTGGCTGTTGGCTGTGCTTCTCCTTGTGAGCACTCGCACCGGTCCCGGTCTGACACCGGTCCCGACTATTATTACTAGTGTTATAACTGGAATTATTGGAATAGCTACCACCACCACCACTCGCATGTGTTCCATGTCCGTTTTGATGTCCATGCTGATGATGCTGTGTGTGAATGGACTCGCCGCTTCCGGAATGATTACTTCCAGAATGATTCGAGTGGTAGTTGGTGCTGGAGAAAAGTGTCTTCCCGCCACACGAACCACCACCACCATAAATGTTCCCATTCGTCTTCGCTTTGGCCTCTTGCATTTTCTGCATTCTTAGCGCTGAGGTTCGCGTTCCAGAGGGTTCCCACATGGGAGACGGCTTTCGAATTCGTAACGAACCCTGTCGCTTGAGCGTTGAAGGTCCTGGAGTGTTAGCATGCGACGAGGATTTCTCCAAGAATGACATGCTTTTGGACATGACGTCAGGTGAGCTGGGATCGTGTCCGTTCGAATGTCCCATGTGCTTGCAGCTGCTACCCGAATTGTCTGAGAATTTGCTCAAATGATCACAAGAAGCACCTCCGTGAGCGTCCCCCGTTCCATGTCCATGTCCATGTCCATGTCCGTGTCCATGTCCATGTCCATGTCCGTGTCCATGTCCATGTCCATGCCCATGCCCATGTGGTTCGCCAGTGAATTCTAAAGGTTTCACTCGTGGTTTCCGGAGTCTGAGAGTCGCATACTTTTCGATACGCTTTAATTTTGACGCAGTTTTCTCTTCCGGTGAGTAACTACTGGATGAGAGACTTTCGGAATTAAAATTAAATTTAGTTCTACCACCTCCCTCCGACCGAGTCATGACACAAGCGATCCCGGAAGATGAACCTAAACTGTCCATGGAGGACTGTTTCTCACTTCCACTCCCACTCCGACTACCACTACCACGAGAGTCACTCTTGAGAATGGATTTGATGGGTTTCTTTAGTTCCTGGCTACTTTTGCTCGACTGAACCACACGTCTGAGGCTTCTGGCGGGGGGAACGGTGGCTGGAGTCGTCGTGCCTGACTTGGATCTTCGAGCACAACGCGGGCACTCCATTTTCTTGCTCTTACTCCCGCTCTCATCACCATCGCCACTCAGACCGTCGCCAGGAAGAGCGACGTGCGAACTGAGCTTGGGATTCTCAACGCCAGCCGTGACGCTTGACGAGTGTTGCTCCTCAAAGAGATGAACGTGCATCTTAAGTCTCTGTGACGGAGCTTGACTTTGACGCTGACTTTGATTCGGATGAGCGCCGTTCACTGGTTTTCCTTTGGAATTGACATTGCTACCCTTGGATTTCAGTCGCATCGGCGTCTTGTTCTCCTTCTCCTCACAACAACCAACGCTGCTCCTCGCATCCGCAGCCTCAGCCGCAGCAATGACATCCAAAGCTTTGTCCTCGACGGATCGACCGCAGTCCTGGGACTTGTTGCTCCCCTTCCTCTCAGTCGTCACCGTCGACGACTTGGGAACAACTGACGCGGCGGCCGTGATGGCCCGTGAAATGAAATTAGTTTTACAACAATCTCGCGTTGAGTCCTCGGGCTCACTGTACCAACTGACCAGGGATAATTTCATATCCTCCGAACTCTGCACTGAAACAGGTGCACTCCCACTTCCAGCCACATCGTCTGACTCGTCCACGTCCACTTCGATCGTCCCATCGCGACTACTGCTACTACTTATGTCACTAGCAAGACTCGAAGACAAGCACGAACTCACACCACCACTTCCCAAAGTCACAACTGTCACCGAACTGTCACCGTCCCCACTCCCTTCCACACAGAAATTCGGCACAGGTGGGGTAGGAACTGGCGTTGGCGTTGGTGTTGGCGTTGTTCCGTCTTCATTTTCTCCCTGCACTTTGCATCTCCTCCGTCCTTCACAAGTCTCCTCTGACGATGAGTGACCATGGCTAAGATTACCTCCTGAATTATCGCCAGTCACACTCGCACACACACTCCCATTGTCACTTCCCTCTGCCTCTTCACTCACGCTCACCGAAACATCCTCACTCTCGTTTCGCTTCTTCTTCTCGCCTTCAGTCACACAACACTTGTGGCTTCTTGGGTCACTATCTTTCCACTCCAAACCGTGTCCATCCTTGTCACCAGTCAATCTCTCGTTTCCGGTTTCCACTCCGTCAACAGTGGCACTCAACTAGGACTGAAGCCTCCTCGGCTGAAGCCGTTCCTGGGACGACGATGGTGGTGGTGAAGGCACAAGTTGGTTGTGGTGGTTGGTGCTTGTGATGTAACTGTTGATGGTGTTGTTGTTCTGACGACTGGAAATCAATAGAAGGTGAGACGACGGCAGGAGCTCCTTCACTACAACAACCACCACTGCTCCTCGAGATCTCTTTCACCTCCCGATGCGGTGGTCGTCCTCATCCCAATCGTTTCCATATCAACACCCTCCTTCGATTTCACGCTTTACAACAACAACCACGGCAATAGTCGAGTACCACACCAGACCAGACCAGCCCAGTACCCCAGCCTACAAACCAAAAGCAAACCATGAGTATCACACGTACACATCATGCCCAAGGAATATCATAAAAACATTATCATCATATGGCTACTTTTTTATCTATCCTCCAACTCACAAGAAAAAGAATCAACACACAAACTCAACTCAAACTTCCACTTCCACTCACAGTCTACGCTTAACTCTATTTTCCCAGCTCTCTTTTTTCCCCATTTGAGGAGAGGAGCGCACAGGTTACACTTACTTGTCTTTGGCTTCTCCATACCACCTACTACCTCCCTACCTATAGAAAAAGCATGGATCGTCTCACTCACCAAACCAAACCAAACCAAAGTAAAGTAAAGCAAGCAAAGCAAAACACCTTCCGTACTCAATTCCAACATGGAAAAAGATGGTAAGGAGCGAGTGCAGTATGCACTTAGCATCACACACGTTTTAAACACCAAGACCAAATCCTTCACCTCAGTATCTCTTTCACATCTATGCCAAAGAGAAAAGAGAGCCTGCAAAGTGTGAGGAAAGGAAAGGAATACGTGAGAAGTCGTTGGTCGAAACACCCTCTCAATCTCTTCCATTACTCCCTTTGGTCAAAATGTCGATGTGGATGGCGATTGGAGTGCAGACGCATTCATTCCTTCGTCCGTTCCTTCATTGCATTTCATTTGATTTGATTCATTCCACTGCCATCCCCATTCCACTACACTCAGGTAATAATAAGATAATTCCTTGAAAAATCGGGCCATCACACTTTTTTCTGCTCCATTCTCTTCTATTCTATTAACTATTATTATTATTAACGCTATCCTTCCAACGCAACATCCGCGTCCCCCTCTATGTACAACCCTTTAGCCGCTATCTTATCTCATTCACACACTAAACAACAAATAATCACAACAACAACAACAACAACAACAACAACAACAACATGAGAGAACAGAATGTCAACAACGACCCACTGTCTATCAATACTCCATCTTTTCCACGCACCATACAATCCCATGTACCTACATGGGTATATATAATAATAATTATACATGTCCACTGAACATGCACAGCCGAGAAAAACAAACCTCTGTCGATTGGGAAAATACTAAGAGACATTATAAGAAATCTCACTCTAGAATTTTCACACATGAGATTATCGTTTGGAACAAAGTGTTGTTTGAACACTTAAGTACTGGCACGTACCTTCCCTTGACTTATTATTATGTGAACAAAACATGTCTTTACTTTTTCCCCCACTTGAATTATCCTCTACATAAAACTTATTTTCCGCACACCATTTCCAATTGAACATTAAACTAATATTTCCACTTAGCTAAAATACCCATGGTTAAAACATAACCTCTTTTCATCTCAACGTTCCCACAACAGTTTCACAAACACAGCACAAGTTACTTTATACATCCATTGCATTAATTCTCTGTCACTCGGCTTTGGAATATTTCTATCATTTCTATGATGACGATGCCCCCAGTATGAGGGAAGAAGGACGAGGAAAGGTAAGAGAGCAGAATAAGAATACAGTGAGTAACTAGTACATGGAGTTATTCCTCCAAGTTACCTTCCTTAATTACTA
>JAAXYX010004802.1:0-11825 GCA_036851915.1 Ptenothrix huangshanensis
TTTTTTATTTTACTAATCTCACAGTCACAAACGTCATTATAATGTGTGATTCCAGTTCTAGATACACACATGTCTGTTAAAGTATTATAGGTACCGAACGAAGTACATACTTAGTAAAGGTACTGCAGTAATGATCCATATTTTCACAATTACACGATCACGAGCACAGATTTTGCTGGTTGTACATATATGTGTCTATTGGTATAATTATTATTGGTTAAGAAGCAAAGTGAGGCGAATCCAATTCTGAGTAATAGCAAAACGGAACATATTCGTGGGAAAGTATTGAACATGCCCCACTGTGCGTTTAGTCAGAAGTGGACATATCCAACATTGCTTCATAAGCGGTGATATGTGAGATATTATTAGTGCCGTTTTACCATTTCCACACAGTTTGAGTTAGATGGACTACTCGTATTTGATTTACATGCATTCAATTATGTATCAGAGTAGGTTTTAGTAGAGGAGATTTACAATAGAAAAAGCAATCGGAGGCATCAATACGGTGTGTAGTTATTAGCGAGTCACTGACGGTAATATAAAGGAAGCAAGAACGTGACTAGGTTCGTAGATAATCGAGCGCGTGCATGATATGAAAACAAGAATATGAAGCAATTGATAATTATCATAATATAATATAATAATAATAGTGGAACGATGGGCATCCCAAGCATCGAGCTAAAAAATTTACTCCTAACTAATTCCCATTACATTAGTATTATTAAATATTACGAGACAACAAAGAGTGGTCAAGCTTGGTTCTGATGATTGTCTTTTGACTATTACTTGAATATTAGCTAAATAAGTTTGATATTGCATTTTATACCCAAATCTGAATATGAATCTTTGCTCCTGTTTGTCGTTGTAATATTTCATGAAATTCATCCTATGGTATTATTTTTAAAGAGGCATCTTTGAAGTAATTGAAATAAAGTTTAATAAATTAGGTAATTGTGTTATACTGCAGCAGCAAATTAAATCTATTCTTCAACCGTAGGTGCAACTGACTTCCGTGCTGATGGAAACGAAAAAAAAACAACGAATTTTTAATGGATTTTAGAATTTCTCAGACCATTTTCATATGAATTCATTATGGAAACAAATGATTATACGATTTCTTGATATTATTACTAATTATCCAAATTCGAATTTCCCGAAAGTCAATTCTATTCGTATAATTATGTATTTCTACTAGTTCTGCAAGTTCTTGCATAAAATGGCACGATTTGCTTCTTCGTAAACTATTGCATAAAAACAATTCAGCGGAGTTACAGACGAGTTACTGATTTGCTTTCAGTGAACAAAAAATACTTGCATGAGGCAGATCTAAAATGACATGATCCAAAAACGACAATTATTGGCCTCACACATTACTTGAAAAGGGAAAAAAACCTTGTGGTCGGGTATGTTGACTTTTACTGATTGTGAAAATTAGACTATTTTTCAAACCTTCTGCTCATCTCATTTGCTGTGGTTTGGTTCGTGAACAAAAAGTACGTTATTTCAGATGCTTGTGAAGTAATTTACGTAACCAGCAATGAAGAGTGAGTACATAGCCAAGATGAAAATTTGTAATATACCTATAAGTTTTTATGCAAACTCGCAACGCAGTCATGATGGATAGTAATAATGGTAAAATTATAGAATTTATATGGTTAGGAGGGCAAAATGCATTATATTCCCCAAAATCCAGATTGCATTGAAAATAGAAAGACAACACAACAATGCAACGGTAAGTTGAAGAGCAGAAGGCAGAAAAGGACAATGCTTTAGAGTCAGAGAGGAGTTTAGAGGAAAACAGAGGCTATGGACGGAGCGAAGCGTGCAGAAGAGGAGAGTTGTTGTTGCACTCTAATATCTGTATTTACGTCTTAGAGTTGTTAAAATTAAGTAGATAGTCGTGGTAATACTGTAATGGAAACAACAATAATGATAATACTGATTGCTCTGATGATATTTAATGTATATACTACAGTGTCTTGATGGGATGAATGGCTCGACCTACTTACATTGTATCATATCGACACCTCCCTTCTGGTGATTCCAATCTCTATAGTGTTCATAGTTATTAATTATCCATCGCAAAGTGCACAATGTCAATGTTTCCTCGTGAGCTTATATATGTTGTGAAATACGTGAGTTTTATTTCATTTGCATGCAAACTAGTGTCGACTTCTTATCTTCGATCATATCACTCAATATTTCAACGTCAAGTCAAACCATGCCAAGCAGGTAGGCAGGCAGCAGACTGAGAGTTGAGTCTCAGTCTTATTATTCTTCTGGAAGGATAAATCGGCAACAAAAAAGTAGCTGGAGTGCTTCTTTATGTTTTCAGCTCAATTAATTCTTTTAATTTAATGTGCTGTTGTACTTCGCAATGTATCCTCTGTCAACTGCTCTTGTTGCTGTCAATGCACTCTCTGAAACTGTTCAACTGTCCCCTATGCTATTCTGTCAAATGACAGTATTGCGTCCTTGACCAAAACTATTTCACCTATAAAACTCAACTGCGGAGTTTTTCAATTCAATTTTTGCATGTCTATTTATGATTTTTCATTCACTCAACTATATTAGGGATTGATCTTGATAAAATAATAAAATTCACAGGTGTATTAAATTTCTATGTGATGGTAGGAATGATTACTGTATCACACAGCATCAGTTTAGTCCACCGGATGATATCGTCAACGAAAAAGTGAAAAGAAATTACCAATTAATTTCCCTCTGGGTATTAATGTCTTCAATGCCAACGCCAGAAACGCTCACTGTAGGTTTGTTTCCGTACACAAAGGCCGGCTGTATTGTTCCGAACTACAATAATTTAATGAGTAAATAAGAATAAAATTAGTGGATGGTGCACAGAAGTTGACAGCTTTGCTTCTTGCGGATAATTATACTACTGTGTTTTTCAAACGCTATTTTACGCAGTCAAATTCCATGTTGGTAATCTCTCATTTGAATAACACTGAGGTAGAACTTATCTTGGCTATTCAACTGCTGAAATGATACTGATATGATTTTAATCTGGATTGTTAAAATGCTTAAACAAAATTAATTCGTATTGGCTCACGTAAATTGTTTTCTGGGAAGGAATTTATTATTGTTACCGGCTTAACTACTGGGTCTGGAATCTTTGCAAAACATCCTTGAATGAATTTAAAACTCGATATTTGTCGATTCAGAATGGAGATAAAAACAACTTTTCTAGTAGAAGTTGCATTGCTTGAGCAGAAAGGGTTACAGCTGTTAATACTCGTCCAGTGAGTAGGGCTCAGAAAACATGTACTCTGCTCATTTTTTATCCAGTCCATGTTTCTACATAGAGAACAGGGTAAGCACATGTGTACATACTGCTGACACTGCATCCATCGTATAGTGGTTATATACATAGTCAAGTCTGATCTTACAGCTTCATGTACAAAAAGCCAAGCTACGGTCCATTTTTTGTCCTTTTATTATACTGCCTTAATAAATACATAGAGATCATTTATTCAAAATCAGCTTTTGGGCATGCCGTAAGTTGTAGCATTGGATTGCATCAAATACCTACATAATTGATTATTGCTCAAATTGAAAAGCCAGGATCTTTGTCAGTATTCGTAGTCGAACTGGAAATAATATAAGAAATGAGGATGGGGATGTGATGAGGACAATCCACGCGCCAAAATTAGACTTGCTGATTATGTGTTGTAATTTATTACTTGTAATTGTACCATTATTAATTTTGCTTATGCTGACATTTAATTTTTACTTGTAGAAAAATACAAGCAACGATCTAATTGCATCTTGGCTATATAGGTAAGTAGTTTGTGGTTTAGGTATAGGTTTGGAATAAGCTAAGCATGACGAAGTCGAAGAGTACCGCATGAAGCCAAGATAGTTGTTGTCACAATGAAAGTTTCATATAATTAATAATTATTTATCGCCCAGTTCTAATGAATTTCATTATTTAAAACCAATTGATTTAGTCTAATTGATTTTCAGTATGATTGCATCTACAGATATTTGCTCATACTCAAACTATCTGTTCCTGTATTCAGATTCTAAAAGAGAAATTCAATCATAATTATTAATGTCGGTATTATTATGCCCGGTTCAACTCTTAACTTCTTAGATCTACATATATAATATACGTACTTATATGGCGTATATGTGGACCTACGTATAAAATAAGCAATTAATACAGACATTCCATTTCAGCCTAATGTAGTTATAATGAGCATAATTAAGGAATGTCTGTATGTTAAAGCTAATCAACCACTAGCATAGGTTTTCAAAATTGTCCGTATTTCACAATCTTTACGGTTAGTGCTGATTGATACCAGAAATGCTTGCAGTTTGCAGTTATGTACAGTCGGTATTTTTAATAATAAGGGGGAGATAATGATCCAAGTAAAAATTATTTGCAAAAGATTTTTGTAGCTGATCTTGCAAACTAATAATATGAAAACATGTCTTTCAATTTCAGGCTTCCCAATGCGACGCGATTTTCAACCCCAAAATCCCTATGCAATACATTTCGCAATGACTTACCCGGCTACATCGTTAGCTTCAGCTCGAACCGTCAGCGAAGGTGACAACTGTTTCACTGATGATGGCAGATTGGGCGTTTGTCGGCAGAAATTCCAATGCGACGTCTACACACATTATGCATCAATTTACGCGGAAAAAATTACCACATGTGGCCAGAGGGGTCAATCAGCTTTCATTTGCTGCCCAGGCACGTAGCTATTTAAGATTTTGTAAAATCAGTGTCAATCACGAGGTATCCATCATAGTACCTGTCGTTGGAGTACTGTAAAGCTAAGGTTATTTGAGGGTTCGTAATAAGGATTATCTATTACCTGCCTACGTTACAAAAATGTGTGATTTGTTGGATGCAATACTCCTGCGCTGTCAACTATATCAGTAATTTGTTTATCTGTGAGTAGTCGTAGGTACCTATTCTCTTCATTAAAATCGTGAGCACGCACGGATAGGGGTAGGGTCTCATCATCACATAATCACGTCGTCGGTAGAACAAAATGAAAATAACTCGCATGTCCAAAGCATATCTTATTCAAGTTCCAGCAATGTCAAGCATGTTAAATTTCCTAGTCTGGCTCATAATTATTCTTCGACTAAAGTACTGCATATGATTGTTGAAGGATTGTGTGTAATAATTTAGTTCTATTTACCATTATTTATACATGTAGCCACCAGGAGCTAAAAATATTGATGAAGCAGATTATACATTGATATATCTAATCATACCAAAAAATCATCCAAAAAACTATTTTAAAAATCCTGTTGCGAAAAGTTCGGCAAAAAATATTCAAATGAAAAAATATCCAGCTAATCGGACTATCTTGCATTGTTTCCTTCAAACTGAATTAAATTCAAACTGGAAAATTAAAATAAATCACAAATATAAGGAAGAAAAGATACAGGAAATATCGTGATGACTTCAAAGTATGCTAAATAATGCACAGTTCATGGAGCGATATGGTTGCATAATTTAAGCGAAACAGTTCAAATGAATGCATGCAACGATTCTTTTGACTATAAGGATACCGACATGAGACACTAAATGCTAAAATAACTGAATTATACAAAAAACCGATTTGTAGAAGAATAAAAAGTTTTCAATTTATATTTATTTATGTAAATATGATCAAAAAAGAAGGACAGGCCCAAAAAATTCCGAACTTGAATGCTAAACCAATAGCTCCAGCAGCAACGATGTCGAAAACATCGCCAACTGAGCAAACGTTACCTTATACGTCTTTCGTACCGGATGAAAAGGCTAATAATGAAAGCTCTATCAAGTTTATGACAGAAGCTACTTCAAGTCCAGAGGGTAGTGCTCCAACAGCGACTGCTGTTCCTAAAGATAAAGATACAAGTAATACTAATAGGATTCCGATGATTGTGAATGGCTTCGACTTTATAACTGGTGATACTCAAAAAGGTAAGATTATTTAAATCCTCTAAATTAAACATTTCTCATTAAACTATCATTAATCACTCAGTGAATTTTTTTATTGAGTAATCATTTGGCATATCCATGGGTATCTAATTATTATTTTCGTGACCATCAAAAAACAGAATTAGAATATAATTATTGACAGGGACTTGTCAGCGTTAGGCTGTTCTAAATTTTAATTGCAAACATCATGATACAAATGATAATGATATTAGGTAGGTAGTTGTCGAATAGACGTACCCGTATTACTTGAATGTTCTAGACTTGCTGATTTATATATTTGTGTGACACATAATAATAAAAATAAAAGTACATGAAGTCGGTATTTCAAACATGTTCACTATGAACGTTCATTATGTAATTACGTACATACATACATAATAGTACTACTAGGCATATATGTTTTTACTTCAACCTTTACACTAAGGCATACATATATATGTGGGAATTCTGCGCCTAACTGTTTGTAAAAGCAAGTTTAAGTTCATTTAGAAAACTATTTGTTATAATGTAGGTACATATACTAATATTAATGTACTGCACAGTGCACAGAGTGTACACCTAACAAAAGTGCTTAATAATAATACTAGGTATGCACCTTTTTCGTGTACAGCACATATTTCTTTATGTAAGCGTAAGCGTTTCCTACCCTGCTTTATTAGTGCTTGCTTCTTATCTCTAGAGTAATTTTGATCCAAGTCGCAAGCACATATATTATAAAGAATATTACAAAGTGTTTAGTACGCGTCAAAATTGAATAGGTACCTGCGTACTATGTATACCTAATTATAGATTACAAGGGTAGAACGTAAACATCTTCAAACACGATGCATCCTCTAGGTTAAGAAAATTATTATTTACCATACCATAAGTAAAGGTGTTTAAATTCTAAATTAAAAGTTACGAAACGTCCTCAAATTTCAAAAATGAAATTATGCAATCTGAAATGGATCATTATTGTATACCTAAGTTGATAGCTGTGATATTTAATACATCTTATAAATAAACGGATGGGAGGAGAGATGGAAAGCGTACGGTAAATATATATGTATGTATCTGTGCATGAAAAAGATGAACGAGAGGATTAATAAACACTGATTATGTGTACTGATTCTAATCTCGTTCACCATAATTCATTTGGCTAGTTTTTATATGTATGTATAAACTCACGAGTTCATCGGCCATCATATCTTCTTTTCTTAGTGCTCCGTTTTACTCAGCTTATGCATAGTTGACGAAGATTATATTTTTAATTGAACGGGTTGATTATTCTGATTTTGATTGCAGTTTGCGGAGTTTACGACTCAAAGTCAAGTCATCAAAATGGAAATTCTTGGCCATGGATAGTAAGTGAAATTAAATCAAATTATTTATCCATACTTCTCACTCTCACCCACTTGAATCTGCCGAGTGATCAGTAATTGATTATCTTCTTCTGATGTGCTTTAATTGAAACAAGTTCGTCAAAGTCATCTTCCTCGTGAATCTAAGTTTTCAACGCCATCGTGCACAATCATTACTTATTGTACCCACGGGTGATGGTCACAACTTTACAGTTTTAGCCATGTGTATTGTATTGCGTACGTCTACACTTCATATCCCTGGTAGCCCATTTCCTTTCCTTTAACTGTTAACCTTTATTTTCTACATGTAGGTACATACCTCTAACAGCTTAATGAGATACTCGAGTCTAATAATCACACGTAAATTTATATTGTGATGTTTGTACGCAATTCAAATCTTACGTCTTCGTTTATCGATGAACCTTTCAACTTACACTTCACATTCTTAATAATTATTATCAAATTTACAAATTACAAGTAAACATACATGAAGTGAAAACAACTAATGAAGTAAATTGAAAATCTTTCCTTTTGGTGTCTGTGTAATATAAAATTGATACTTTGTGGTTTTGGGGGAATGACTTAGGTATTGCTTAGTTTAGTAAGAGTATGAAAGCACCTACATACATAGATGTATTAATGTAATGATTAGAAAATGATTGCATATTTTGCTCTTATTGGCCCTCAAACTTAAATATATATAATCAAAAATTGCAAGTGCATTATTATAATGTAACACTGAAACACAACATTCGCATTCACTTGTTATTTTGAACAGATCGTTTTTACACACACACTAATATGGTTACCTACACATGACTGTCGAATAAAGTTTTACACTGTCTTATTCGACTGCCTCTATACGTTTGAAGTTAGAAGTTCAGTGATATACATACATACTATCGAAGCCTCAAGTGAACAGAGCACAGCGTGTCCGTCCTTACATCATATTCAAAATTCATATCACAATTTGTCTATTATGTTAAAGTGCAGTCTACCTACAATCTATAGAGTGACGTTTGCGTTTGCATGGCTATCAAAATGTTATTATGCCAAAAGCTGCTTGTTTGGTACTTAACAGTAATAGGATCAGAATAACACAAATGGCTCGTTATTTCAGGGAATTATTCGTAAATAAATAAAAAAAGTAATACACAAAGTCATTATAATTAATTCGTATAGAAGCCCTTGGCCCTTGTACACTATAACCGTTCAAGATTAAGAACTAATAACTAGGATTCGATATTTGATAATAGATTGAAAGTCTTCCATACTTCCATTCATCAGCAGTTGACATCAAAGTCTGTACTGCTCTTTCATATTGGTTTATTTTCAAGAAAGCTGTGCAAACGCATGTCATAACCTTTCTTTCTGATTGTGTTTTAATTATAGTGGCTGGCTAAAGTTAATGGGTAAGTTGAAGAAGCCGGGCGAGCAGCAAAAGACATGCATCTCTTTTTTGTCTTTATGTACATACGTACAACGTATATACCTATATGTTTATAGGTATATAAACTCCATAACGCTTATCCTCAAAATACCTGTACTTTGTACAAGAATAAACTTACTAAGCATATAATACATAGGCGTGTAGGGCATGTAATGACAACACGCACTTTTTCTATTCTCTTCTTTACTACATACCTACAAATATTTAGTACACGCCAGCGCAGCAAACTAACCAATACTTAAATTCGAAAATGTATACACTTGCTCCAGTGAAATAATAAGGTAAGTTTGAGTGCGATTTATATTTAGAAGTGCTAAACATTCAAACAGCGACTCAGCCCAATTTTTCTAAAATAAGAACTTGGTAAATAATATCATTTGACGTTTGTTCTGAATCTGGCTGTACCTAAGAAATAGCTAGAATTGAACGATTTGCATATGTCTCAAGTTGTTGTTGCACTGATCGTATATACCAAAACATAATACCTACCGCCCAGCACAACGCACTAATGTAAGTGTCAGTTTCTAAGAAATCGAAACTGCGGTCTCTGAGTATTATACCTGTCGTCTAAAGCTTACTTTTTAAATAATATCTACTCACTGTTAAACCTGAACTAATTTAAGAAAGGATAATGAAGTGATGGATAATGGTTGTTCTCATTCTACCTATATTTAATTGTATGAGTTACTTTTATGCATGTTTACAGAAAAATATTAATAACACCTTTTTCCTTTTTGATGTGTGATTTCTGATCGGATCTGCTGGTGCTAACGTTATGCATATTATTTATGATGTCTGTAGGTTTCTATTGGACGTACGCACAGTAATAATACAATTGAATGGTTCTGCCTTGGATCTCTTATCACATCCGAATACATCCTGACCACTGCTCATTGTCTTCAGGGGTAATTATGAACGAATGTCTTTATTTCTATGAACGGTACTGGTCTACGGTGTTCTCTAGTCAAAATTTCTTCTCTACCTGACAGTCTAAGGCGTTCTCTACCTCCAAACCCCTCTCTACCCTATGGTCTACGGTGTTCTCTACTCTAGCAGTTTAATACAGAAAAGTAGAGAAGATTTTTGAGGTAGAGAACACCTTAGACCATCTGGTAGAGAAGGGTTTCGAAATACAGAACACCTTGACAATGGTAGAGAACACCGTAGACGAGTACCCTATGAACAACAATATGTAAGAAACTTACACGCACTCCTCACAATTGCATTGTTGCAACTATAAATTCGACTGTAACACTTGCGTTCACACTTATTTTCTTAAAAAGCCTATATACATGCCAACATACGCGTTTCTACGATTTACTATAATTGTACTAGTCTATGTTGAATGTTTAACTGCACATTGTTTTATTTCCAAAACACATACATCTATATATGAGATTATGACGTTACACTACATACTACGTATTCACTATTTGTCTCTTTTGTTTTTCTTTTAATTTTTGATGTGTGAGTCACAATAACATGTGTATTACGCGAGCGTCTGCTGTACCTGCACATACATACGTAAAATTACATTCCCTGAGATTAAAGATATCGGTAGGCGGTAAGTTGAACGTTGTCTAGCTGACTAGGGAGTATAATATACATAGTAGTACACATATCTACGCACGCACTTTGTGCACCGAGCGTGATGACAAAATTGTTGTTGTATTATTCAAATATGATTTCCAGTATTAATTTTCTATGTGGACTTCCTCAGTCGTACACCTTAGTCTTTCCTTATCATTTATTAAATATTCAGAAAGTATGAAAAGAATTATTATAACGATAGAGTGTCCCACGTTGCCAAAGAAAGATATCTTGATACTGACAGCTGTACGATCAATTAATTGATTAATTGCGATTTTGTTGAGCTATCAACTACCCAGTAGTAGTACTTGTTGAAATTCCTGTAGTTGTAGTAGTAACAGTAGTTTATAGGAAGAGTATTTACGTGTTTGTAGGAAGGCGTGGGACTTGTATTCAATAAAAAGTGCATAGACTTAAAAGTAATTATAATTAATGATAAGTTTGGGTTTTCTTCCTAGACATGTCACTAGAAGTTTCAGTGCTGCTCTGCTACAAGGAACTTAGTATGTAGTATGTACGCAATCGTATCTTGTTTCTACCTACACAAATGTTCCTTCTTATAAGTACCTATGTAGTTATATCTGCACGGACATTGTTATGAGTTTAAAAAATGAAATGATGTGATTGCGTAGCGGAATGGCAGTGATGATGATTGCCGTCGAATAGTATAATGTACGCTTATACCTGTGTCTGGTAAAGCTGTTGTTGTATACGTTCATCATTATACAATACGCAAGTGTACATTATAATTTGCGTTATTTGAATCTGTACATGTATGGGACGCACAATATGAGCTCTGTGAAGATTGGGGCAGCATGATGTGAAGATGTTTTCACCTGTAATGGGATGATGTTTTGTTTTTCTACAGATCTCCAACTGTTACAGCACTAGGTCAATCTTACATAGGAACTATGACAGCCAACGAGAGAGAAAATGTTGTCTTACATCGGATTGCAGAATCTTTCCAGTATGACAAATTTGTCTTCCCTGCAATGTACAAGAATGTGGGACTGGTAATTTTAATACACCTTAATTTGTATAATTTTCTTACTGAAGAGAGAAGAATTACCAACAATTAACTGCCGTTGTTTCCTACAATACCAAAGGGTTTCGAAGTTCCTAATTGTGTAAACAAACACTTCGGATGCTTTAGCTTAAGTAGATACAACAGAGGTTATCAAAGTCACAAATACTATTCTATAACCCTAATATAACAAGACTTCCATGGTCAGTTGCCAAGTGCATTCCAACTAAATGTTACTGACTACCCTGACTGTACTTTCCTCTATAGTTGCAAGTCCTTGTCACGACATTGTCGTGGCAGTTTTCCACCTTACCAACTATATTATTAGTAATAATTTAAGAAAATGCATGCGTATTTTAGGTTTAGGAGCGAACGCTTAACCTTCCAAATTTCCAATACTTAGCACTCTATAATATATAATAGCTGAACGAATCTCAACTCATAATATGAATA
>JAAXYX010004803.1:0-11825 GCA_036851915.1 Ptenothrix huangshanensis
TGATAGTTATAAGAAGTAATGCCGTTTGGTATTTATACTACTTTGTTACTCCTTATTATGTAAGCTTACTAGAAAATAGAAAAACAAAGAAAAAATAGTCAAATAGGCAATACATAATATCCTTTCCTAATCCTCTCCTACTTGCATACCTTTCCTATATATTCCATAATTTGGTCTAGCCTTACAATAAAAAAGGCTGCATTATCTGTATTAAAGTCTTTGTTGTTAATTTCTTTAAAACAATTCCCTTATGAAGTAGAAATATCTAGGCAAAATTATCAAATTCAGTAATATAAATTATAGTTGATGCCCCTGATTTCATTTTTCAAATTTTAATAAGGTTATTCCTCCAGCGCTATAATAACAGTTAAAGTGGCAACAATATGACTCGTTGTAACCGTATAGGTATTTTATAATTGAAATGAAAATCGAACAAAAGGGTAGACGTCCTGCAGGTATCTTTGTCTTTTATATGCAATATCCCTTGTGTACGATTCTAAAGGAAGTCCCTTGGAGCAATATAAATAAAGAACTTGCATTCTCCGTTCTTAAGTAGGTAATTGGCCGTAGTGATCTGCCTTTGCTTTTCTATTCTGCCACCTTTACCCATTTTGGAGTAAATGACTCCCGACTCCCGTGAGGCTTGTTCTACATCTGAATCAGTTGTTGAATGTTGCTTTGTCTTTGTATCTTTTGAAAATTCTTGTTTGAATTGAATCTCAACTGCGATTTTGCAGCATCCTTACTAATTCGACTCAAAATACTTATCTGATACCTGTGTCCTTCACTACATCAAGCTGTCTCTCATTTTCTACTCTTTGCAGCAACCAATACTTGCGATCAAATCTTGTTATTTTGGACATTCNCCATTTTGGAGTAAATGACTCCCGACTCCCGTGAGGCTTGTTCTACATCTGAATCAGTTGTTGAATGTTGCTTTGTCTTTGTATCTTTTGAAAATTCTTGTTTGAATTGAATCTCAACTGCGATTTTGCAGCATCCTTACTAATTCGACTCAAAATACTTATCTGATACCTGTGTCCTTCACTACATCAAGCTGTCTCTCATTTTCTACTCTTTGCAGCAACTAATACTTGCGATCAAATCTTGTTATTTTGGACATTCGTATCGAACTAAAAAACTAACTTGAAGATTACTCGAGTTCAAGGTCGTATCTAGTTAGTCGTGCATTCTCTTAAATGCCACTTATTTTCCTAAATTATTCATTAATATTCTTCCCGTAAGTCCGTTTTCACTTATACACGTTCTATTATGAATGACATAATGTAGCACTGCGGAAGCAGCCTAAACCAACAATTCAGTGGCGTTGGTCCCTTGTAAAGTATTCTCTTATATTCGATTCCCTTGTGTACGATTTTCACTGTATGGTAAAAAAATGTTCAAAAAAATGTTCTTTTCATTGCATACTTTATCATTGCTTGATATATCAATAATGTTGCCCTTTCCTGGAGTCCAAGAGGGTACTNTATGAATGACATAATGTAGCACTGCGGAAGCAGCCTAAACCAACAATTCAGTGGCGTTGGTCCCTTGTAAAGTATTCTCTTATATTCGATTCCCTTGTGTACGATTTTCACTGTAAGGTAAAAAAATGTTCAAAAAAATGTTCTTTTCATTGCATACTTTATCATTGCTTGATATATCAATAATGTTGCCCTTTCCTGGAGTCCAAGAGGGTACTTTTATGTAATTCTAATTGGTGAAATTATTATTATAATATTATGTTTAGTATGAGAGTAAGACTTGCTGATAGTATAAAGTACGTACAACCTAGGTCCTGAAATGAAATTACGTAATCATCTACGAATAGAATAATAATAATTAAACTAACGGTTGATTTTTTAAAAATTGAATAAAAATAATGACCACTACTTTGAAAACTGAAATTCTGCATCATTTGGCACCAAAATACATTAACTATCGTTGATATTTTCATTGAGCCTCATGCATCTGTTAAAAACTGCAGTACTAATCGGACCACTAATTAATCGCTTCATTAAATATTTTTCTCATCCGCAATTGTGTTCGCTAGAATTACTAGCATTTCCCATAAACACAAACACCCACCCCTTGTATAGCTTCATCATCTGCCCTCTACATGGTCATCTTACAAAGAAAAAAATCAAGTATACTTAAAATAGATATTGTATAACTAATTTCTATAAAAAAAGATTGCAGTAATAAAGTTGCGTACGAATTCCAGTAAGGGTCATAATAAATTTAATTTTTCTGAGCAACTGTGTAGACTTCGTAATTTTACATCTAAATAGATTCGAAACCGTTGAGATACGGAAGGTATTGGGTAAATAGGTTTGCGAATCGTATGAAACAAAGTGTGATGTTTTTATTTTCCTTCGATACCTAGAAAAGCTACCAATGCATATTTCGGTTGAAGTTGAGAGTCACTGATGGTATTATCACGAATCATTAAACTCGATGTATTTACCCGGTTAAAGAAGAGGAATTTGGATAAAATATTTCTTCGTATGCAATCACAAACAATATATCGTACACAAGCAATTAAATAATTCATATCGTAACATTCGAAGGACTGTTATGAAACATTTACAGATCGCGGTGTTGCAATCTCACTTGTCTAATACCTGCAAATTGATGTTTGGTGCGCTTGGTTTATTCATGTATGAGTTGTTGAACGCCAATACAAAGCCAACAGGGGCGCGGAAATCCAGGGTCGGATGTGGAATGATTTCGTACATCTTGATTACTACTGTATCTTTTGGGAGAATCCGAGTAACTGAATTTTGTGTGGGGATAATAATTTTTTTTGCGAATAATTGTATTATTTATTAATATTTATGAAGTGTTTTACAATTAAATATATAATATAATCTTTAGTGATTAGATTCAATTGTTTGACGTATAGTATAATCAACCAACAGTCATATAATAATTATAATAATAATTATATACTCACATATTTTACCTGTATTCGCAATACAGATTAATGAAATATAATATTTATTTAGTGACAGCTTAACTACGTTTTGCAATAATAATCGAACGTGCAAATATTTATTATACGTTATACTCACACAACGTTCTTAATTATATTCGTACTAATTTGTTTCATTTTCAAAAAATAAATAGCGTGTAATAATACAAAATTAGGGGAACTGAAATACATTTTAGCAGACCTATACATGTGTAGGTAACTGATCAACTCTAGATACTACTTGACTCGACTTGTGTATTTTATTATGCGTGTGTTATCCTTCTTGTCGCTATACACACACGTACCTAACTACCTATACATACATATCAAACATCAACACTACAAAAACGTTACTTGATGCCATTATCTTCTGCGCTTAATTTTTCCGTAGTTCAACTTACCCTCGTAATCGAAAGTGTTCGTGCGTTTAGGTATAAATGTAATGTTGTTTCTATGAACAAAATCCACCTGAACTTTACCAATTAATTTTTGACTTACGACTATATGTAATTATATACGAAGTTGACCATATTTGAATCATGATCGGAAATAGCAAGTTACAATACTAGAATTCTATTGAATTAAATCATTCCTTAATCGTGTCATTATTCTTTTTACACCTTTTCCCACTTACTCTCATACGTACATACATAGCACACATTTCTATAAAATAGTTTTTATACCATCCGTATGCACTCGATAATTTCTTTGCAAATGTATGTACATTTAATTTAGACTGATTCACACCTTTCGCCTCGTATTCACAATAATTACTGTATATTTTTGGAATTGTAATAATTATTACTAGAATTACATGGTAAATTGACGTGACAAATGGTAAATGTACATGACAATTATAGTAAAACTAAAGCCGGTACTCATAATGCCCACGGTATTCATTTGATTAGATTATCTTAAGATCTTTGGCTTTCCTGACCCATTTTTCCTCTGAAGTCATTGTAGTAGTAATTAATAATATGCAATTGTAACATACAACACAGTAATTATAATACGATGTACTGATAATCATAGGTTTTCATTCTTCACACCAAAATCACGAAGTAATTTGGCTTGGAACCCATTTTGCCGTCCTAAAGACCTCAAACAGAGTAAGCTAGTCATTTCAAATGGTACAGTAGACTGTAGACGTAGGAGCATTCATACTCGTACACGAACACAAGATTGCGCTGTTGAACCAGGTTTGACAACTTTTGGAAACAACCAACTCGTGTCTTGTCTAGTCTACTGTACCACCAACATAACGCTACTTACATAAAGTCTAATCTAATATAATCATAAGATAAGGTATGTAATTATTATCACTTAACAACTTAATAATGTGATACTTCTCGTAAGTAATTGGCTTCTCAAAAGCAATGTTTAATACAATTACATAATTAAACGAAAATTTCTTCGTCTGTACATGCCCATCACAGCCAAAATGTGCATTTCTCTTTTGGTTTCATGTATTTACTTGTTTAGCACTATTCAGTAATTATTCCTAAAATCTAGCACTAATAATTAACTACAATGCTATTTCTTAGTCTATCTCATATTTTTTGTATTTATTTGAAATAGAAAAACATTAGGTTCTATGATTAACTTCACAATAGCCTGTTTCTATACTACTATACCTTTTGATTACGCAGAGCAAAACGCTTAGTACTAGATTACGCCTTATTATCCTTACGTTAGAATGATTACTGATCCAGGAACAATGTACATAACAAAACTGCACCAGAAAACTTGTAAAAAAGTTAAAATTAAATACTAATGACTTATGTATGTCTTCCATGGTACTCTTTATGCGCTTCAACATAAAAAGTCAATATAAAAACCTTTAGGTACTCACTATCAATTTCTTTACTTGCTATAATCTTACATTACCTCGTAGTTTTTAATCCGTTACCAAAAAACCATAGTATTCACTTCTATCAGTCATTTCGGCGTGGGTACATTGAATGAGCACAGGAATTTTTGTAAGTGTAACCAAATGTCACATTCAAATCGCTGCAGTGTTACTTTTAGACATCAAATGAAACGCGAATGAATAGTGATGCTATCCGTAGACCATCACAATCACAATGCGTGTCCATTTTAATAAATAATCTATTAGTATAATAAAGAAAATAAATCTGTGGAATAAATAAAGGCTTAAATAACTGTACAGGTAATGTGTATGTATCAGAATAAGTATGCATGTAATTAATTACACACAGTTAGCTTACAAACGAGCACAACCACTACTGTATGGATTTCAAGCAGCTATTAAGATTCTTTCATAGGAATACGCAACTGGAATGGAAATATTTCAAAATGTGTAACATAAGGATAGTCTTAAGTGGTATGAAGCTGATTTATAATTTAAACATGGATAATTTCTTCATAGTAAGTTGGACAATGATAATTGACTTGACAGGGTTGTTGTACGCCTTTCAAATTCTCATTCGAGGAAAGACTCTCTTCATCATCATTGTTGCTAATTTCACATTACTGCGAAGTTAATTGGAAAAAAAGTTGCAATAATTTCTTAATAAAGTTGTAACTGCACGGTTATATATAAAATTCATAGCGAGATTTTCCTATTTGATTTGATTCTCTACAGAACTAACCTCTGACCTTTAGACTGTGCTTCTAGTACATACACGTGTGTGTGATTGCGGTTAATTAAAATTTCCCCTAGTATCTAAACATAACTCATTGGAATGAAATTCATACTGCTATTGGACAATAATACATAAGACAGGTAAATATTATTTTATTTTATAACGAGAGCAAGCTAAGTAAGTTATTACACACCTGATACAGAAGTGGTTGCTGTGGTAGGAAGCAAAAGCACAGAGCACGAGTGAATGTATGTATTTGTATAATTACAAACCTACCTACTAGCCACTTTTACCTAGTAACTATTGCAAGGAATGACTCTGAAGTTGAATATTGTTTTTGTAAATATTTTACCCTTAACTAACCGTAGTAACTTTGATACTTTGTTGTAGTCGCCGTAATATTTCGGTCGTTTAATATTATAAATAATTTCAATTTATTTATTTTATTATTTCTAGCTTCCTACACTTGTGGTACAGTGTTTCCACAATATCACAGGTTAGCAATAATGTAATTATATCTCTATCCTGCTGTCTCTGGTGTTTAGAGTGAAATTGTTATTCCCTCAACCGGCGGTCAATATGAGCAAAGAGAAATTAATCGGAACCGCAACGTCGAAGCGCAATAAGTAATCATCTCAAAATGTGTTCTTGTCAAATTAAAGTAATGCATTATCTAGTCTGTTGTACATGGGTGGAACATGGCATAAGATAAAGTAGCATATGTATATAGCCGTTGTAGTTTCGAGTGAATCTCCACATGCATGAGCTGACTCTTTTGTTTGTGTGTTTCGTTTGGGTTTGAAAACCAAATGCCATGTCCGGTAAGGTCATACATGAAAATGGGTCTGCTTTCATAGGGTAGCCGTGGTAAGTTTGCAGATTTGTCTTCGTATGTATTATTTATGACTTGCCTACATCAGCATGGTGAAATGCAGTAAGAAAAATAAAATAAAATGAAATGTAACTTCTCCACCAGCAAAGGATAGCACTCAAAGAAATTCTCTCATACACACATGTTCATGTCTTCTTTGTTGTTTTTTTTATACTCAGAGTCTGTTTTTCCAAGCGTCCAGCACTCTCAACTGTCACACATAAGGTTTCGTTTCGAGGTCTCCATATTTGTATTTAAACTCCTATAAAACCAGCCGTGCAATGTTTTCTTTGCCGAAACTTGACTAAAGCCAAAGACGCAAGCCAAAACAAAAGAAGTTCGTGAAGACATAAAAATGTGTGTGAGAAAGAAAAACGGGAGCAAGCACTGGACTACCCTTCAGATAGAAATCTTAAAATCTCGATATAGGTACATCTACTGCACAAGTTCAAGCTTGAAACATATATACATGTGTAAACTCACCTCCTTTTTTTCATTCACAATCCATTCCCTCCCGGAACTCAGACGTGCATTCGGTGCCCATACACAACACAACCTTCCATTCTGAGTTGGTATTTTACAGTTTGCGCAGTGGGATATTATTCGGGAGACATTTATTAAATCGTACTAGAGTACAGATAAACAACCAAACCAATGCAGAACTTACTCGACTTCTGACGCAGTTACGAATAAATAAATAAAACATGTCGGATAATAATGCATGAAGATGCCAGGGCTCCTTCTCGATTAACCAAATGCATGGTGAAAAAGTGCACAAAACCAGAACCCACGCTCAATGTCCTCAGCGTTCACACACTTACAAGTGGAATCCATCTCAAATAGAGATGCAATCTCGGAAAGTACTGCGTAAAAACTGAAATATACGCGGGCCAAGGTATTTTAAACTTTTCTTTTACCTCCGAACTTTCCCAATTGTTGGAGATCAACTGAAAACCATAAAACGTAACTCAACGGCGTACCTAAAACATGCTGTTCCAAGTAGAACAGCGCGATACGATTAAACATGTTTACCCTCTCCCCTCCAGGCAGTTAGTGCCAAAGCTTTCCTCAACAGCTTCCTCGTTCCCCTAACATGTATTTAGAAACTAGAAACCCACTAAAGTATGAAATGATTGACGGTAATTTTCAATGAAGGAAATTAGTAGAAGGAGATCGGAAATGGCGAATTTATCACTAACTTGCTCCAAAACAAATTTCCTCAAAAGATATTCAGCCCAATGAAAATATCCTGAGCACACTCGGACATAGAATGTAAACGGTAATTGGTAATACAAGCAGCTCTTCTCTATTATTTATGTATGCTACACAGTACAGCGTCCGGAGTCTGTAAAGTGAAACAGACCGAGGGAGAACGACAAGAAAATCATTAAATAAGAGTACACAGTAAGACGATACTTAAGAATTAGCTCAGAAAATCAATTACGTTTTACTTTCACCTCCGTTGAAACCTTGAAACGGTACACGATGCTTCCCTACAGTTATTACAGTCTGGCTTTGGATACAAACGCCATTCATAGAGATGCACTATGTTTCCCTTTTCCTTCTTGACACAGCAGAGATAGGTACACTAGACCAGCCTCGTCTTCCATCTTGCTCTTCTCGTCTCTTCCAAGCCAGCCAGCAGTTTATGGCTGGAGGAAAATGCGGAGGAGGGAGTTTGGAAGAAAGAATTTTCTTAATGAAAAATTGTTAATCATATTGCTTTTAGTGCATTGTAACTATCTGCGGGCAGTTGGCTAGGCAGTATATCTCACGCTCCAAAGTATATCTTCAAAACGCATACACAAATATATGGATTTTTTTACTATCAGCCCAAAAGCTGTAGGAAGACGAGAACGAGAACGAGAGGAAGGGAAATACCCCACGTCTTGTCTAACACATACTTAAAGCCATCCAACCTTTAGGAAAAGAAATCGAAGGAAAACAAACATTTACGAGGAAAGTACGTACTTGGCAAGTGAAAGCTGACAATTCGCATAGCTTGGCATGGAAAAGAATGGATACTTTCCCATGAGTTAGTATGTAGTTAAAACGTCGTACTTTTAACGCGAGCAATTTCCACTAAAGGTAATTTTCTGAAGGGTACCGAATCATCAGAAGCGAGCGCTTTCATCCCGTTTAGTCATCTCATAGTGACACGTATTGTAATTTGTATTGTAAATGTACGCAGAATGTGCATAAGGTAAACGAGGAGTATGGAGCAGTAACGCTTTTTCTTCGTTTTCGCGATTTTCCGCAGTGTACCAAACAAACCGGCTCGAGTTATCCTGTCTGGGAAAAATAGCAGCGACGTGTACCCTGTACAAGTGTATCTCACTTGGAGATACATACCTACCTACATAAAAATACGTGATGGAGTAACTTTAACTATGCACATACATAAGCGTGCTTTTCCGAAGTGAAAGACAGAAACTAAAAGACGTGGGGCCAAACAAGATACTTCCCATTCGAGAATGTAACACGCTTGTCAGGCTGAAAACATGCGGGTCGTTCTCGTCATACGGATACACATTTGAGGAAACAAAGAATGTTACGCGAACCCAGCACTCCCTGCCTTGAATAAATAATAATGATAAACGGCTGAGCGAAATCAAAAAAATAATTAATGCTGAAGTACTCACATGTTGCTATGAGCATAAAGTTTACAATTACACTTTCTCTCGATTTAATTTTACTCAAGTAAATAATCGCATTACGGCAAACTGAAAGTGAATGGTGAATAAGCCAGTCTGTGAGGAGGAAGCTGGGTGAAGGAAAGCGTAATGACCGTGTCTATATATCATTGCCAAGAATTCATACATTCATTTCAGTTTCCAAGTCTTTCCAGCATGTGCTAGTAGTAGTGTAGGATATCCTGATACATTCAACCTCGGCAAATAATGTCATTGTGGCACTCCACAGTTGACAATCTTTTTCTCACATATATCTTCCCATTGCCCACATTCTCCAAAGTCAACCCCATCTTTACTCGTATAACCCTTAACAGTGATTTGATGCTGCCTGCTTCTTCTTCTTCTTCGTCTTCGTCTTCTGGAGAGTGCTAAGTTGAAAACTATGTAGGCTTGGAAGAAGCAAGGCCCAGAAGGAACAAAGGAAGCCAATGGCTCTCCTACGACTGAACTTGAACAATGCGAGAGCCAGACATGCTGGAATTGGAATTGCCTGGATGAAAGATGTAAATGGAATATAATTCACAATCTTTCCAATCCATCCACATTATTATATCGTTCAAGAGAGAAATGCGAGACAGTAGTTAAAAAGTTGAAGGATGTAGGATGAATTTTTAATGGCAGATGAAGATTTTTGTGAGAAAGTCGACGGCTGTTTGGAGATGATCTACCCCACATTAGAGGAGGATAGCTTCATATTTCCTATAAAGTTAAGCTGGAAAGTTTGAAGATGCCAGGAGAGAATTTAGAATTACTACGACGTCTTACTGCCTGTACAGTTAAGAGTACCGCTCTACATAAACTTACATGTGAATATTTTTTAGCAAGTCTTACTATGAGAGGAATTTTATTTCCGTGCCGCTGTGCTCGTTAATGCCTACTTCCGAATCCATACAAAGGATAAATGTACACGAGTACACGTGGCTACCTACTTAGATATATGTATAGCTAATCCATACACAACTCCATATCTCTCTCTGCCCTTACAATGGAAAGATAAGGTAGTTGGAGAAAGCCAAAAACCGTTGCTGGGGACTTTATGGGTTCACTTCTTTGTCACCATTCAGTCGACTTCTATGGACTGGAATCTCTATTCAACACCGAGTAAATTCTCCATGCTCAATAGAAAAGAGACATGAAACTGTTTGTCATCTGGACTAGACTAAAGAGTACAGATACAGGATATACATCTATAAACAGTGGTAGGTGAGTGTGTATATTTTTGCACTAGTCTTGGACTCACACGAGTCACTTTCCACCGCAAATAAATTTTTAAACTTACTCTCATACCTCCATGTTCCTCCAACCGGTTTGTTCGACAACCGAAACAGTTCTCAAACTAACTCCGATACTGGTATGAGAAGCGAGCAACAATGTCCAACTTAAACTTTCCTGGTTATACAGGCCATGTATTGTGTATACATTGAAGATAATAAGATAAAGTGTAAACTATTGTACCTCCACTGTGGAAGACTAAACACGACATCTCAAACACTGTTACACGCATGGCCTCAAGATATTACTAAGAAGTTTCTGAAACAAGGCCCAGAAATTAGGAGAAGTGTAAGCAAGAGCCTGGAAAGGTAGGCACTAAACATTTGTTTAGTCTTCTCAATTGAATGCGTGAATGATTAAATTTCATCAATGAACATCAACTCCACTATAATCAACTTGTGTGAAAGGAAATCATGAATACAATAGTTAATGAGTGACTGACTTTAGGAAGATTTCAGCGTGAAAGTTGGAAACAAATACAATACACCAAAGTACCGTGAGTGAAAGTGAGTAAGTGAAAGTTGAAAACTGAAACACTACTTCCGATTCCCACCACTACACCACCATAGTTACTAGTTTGAAGGCGCGGGAACCGGGAAGGTGCACAGGGACAATGTTTCCCACTTGATGTAGGTATTCCTACATACCTTCCAGCAAAGCCGATACACACCAAGATACTTATTTCCAAGGCATGCTGAACCGCAAACGCTGTGAAGTTTGTGGGTATCACAAAGCTGCACGAGACATAGGGGTACAACTCAAGCGTTGAGTACCTGCCCTTCACATCACTTCCAAAACCCAAAGTAAAAGTAATTTAATTTTGTTAAGGGATTCCTGCGTCTTGCAAACGATGTGCTTCTTTTTGATGTTCTCTCTTCATCTTAAAATGTTAAAATTTCAAATTTCCTAACTTCACAAATGTAGGTAGCCGCCTCTGCTTAATATTCCTATGCAAGCAATTGTACGGCACGTGTGCTCTGTATGTACATCCTTCTCTAGTTATCACGGTATTGCTAGCTTGGAATCAAATTTCTTCGGTCTGTATTCCATTGATGAATACCCTCTGTGGGTAAGAAAGGCTATCTTGGGGAAAAGTGGCATTTGGAAAATGAAATAGAAATATGGAGCTGTGCTCGAGAACCTATACTACGTACGAGTATTATTCATTCGTTAGATTCCCTACTCCCCCTTCCACTTACCAGCTTCCACTTGTACTCCGCTCAAAATTTTAACTTTACATATACTTGGAATCCCAAGTATTTTCCCTCTTTAAAAATATTCCCAATACTTCCTATACGTAGTGTATTCCAATCCAATCCTTCAATTCGATCCTTGTCGGCATCTTCTTAAAACATATAGTTTTAAATATTCCAAAAAAAATGTGATACTCTTATTGCATTCTGATGACT
>JAAXYX010004804.1:0-11825 GCA_036851915.1 Ptenothrix huangshanensis
AGTATTTGATTAAATTCACATGGTGGAAACGGTTGTACTACATAACTTTTCGTTATACCGATAGTGCGTGGAAAACTTAACCAGAGTGAGAAGGTCGTTTCGATTAGGTATGCCTATTGCTGGAAACTGGAAAAAGCGGCAACTTACCGCTAGAGAGCAGTGTTAGGCTACAGATTTAATTTTGACTACGAAAAGTGTTGGATTGTAATTGATCGTTTGAATACATAATGAATAATGACCTATTCGTAATATACAACGATGCTACAATATCCGGTACAACTTTAATTTATAATTCCCTGAAACTAATTAATGGGTTAGGTACTACAACATAAGTTGCTACTGTATACAGTAGCTAGCAGAAGCTACTGTAGACACGGAGGTAAGTAGTTTAATTTCTTGGTCGAGTTTCCATTACAAGGAAATAACACTAATCACAATTAAAATAAACGTGGTTTGTCCTACCTGAGCCATAGTGAAATCCATTGTGAATGTAAAAGCATTAGCTCTTTCCCGAGTAGAATAGAATTTGTGAACGCTGGCCGTCAAAACGCTGCGTGTCTCGTTTTCCATCTGAAAGAGATAACAAAGTATTAGTTTCATCAAAGCACCCCATCAAAGGAAAGTATTGCTGGTTAAAAGTATAGTAACATTTTACATGCAATATAATCATCTCATGATTGATTGTAATTGTAATGCAAAACTAATTAGAATTCATCATCCCTTTGCACTTTCCATTTGCATATTTTAATGTAAATCTTAATTCAACGATGATTAGATAAAGTTGCGGAAACAAGTTACTGCGGAAAGAGAATCTGTCGTGAATGCTCATTACCTCAGTTCTGTAGACGAAGAAGAGAACCACCAGCACGATTTCCAAAACGAAAATGAGGACGAGAAAGAAAGAATACTAAAAAAATTCAAAACAATCACAAAACATTTTCAATTAGTTCCGTCTATTACCATAAATTAAACCGGGCTCATGAAGCAGGCGGTTATATTAGTCATGAACGCATTAAAAAGAACAATTAGAAGTGAGTGTCATATCCATCCTTTCATTAAAAAATGACACTTGACTGCAGGCCTTCCGCTGCTGCCTTTTAAAAACCCATTCAAGATGCATCAGCATCACAATCTTATATTAAAATGATGAAATATAATCCTAGGCAAAGTACAAGTTCATTTGACAGCAAATTACTTCTGAAGACAGATCCTTTTGAACTACAAAATATAACTACCTATCTATCTAAGAACTTATATCATACTAGGTAGTATGTAGGTATAATATGTATCCTGCTACATTCGCTGCTTCGCGGTAGTATGCGTAACTTCGCTGGAATGACATATATTATGGGTCTCGAGCATGTATATACATGTATAATGTAACAGCTAACAGCCTAATACAATAGCACTATAACACACAGTGAGTATTATCTCAGAAGCAACCAATAAAGCAGACTTTTATCCCTTATTCACCGGACTGTCTTTTTGTTAACTGTCTACTCGTTTGAGCGCAAATCAGTCCAAGGGGGTCTACCATCGGGTAGTAAGAGTACAAAAAGAGTAATGCATCCGTAGAAAAACTAATGACCAAGGAGCAGCAAAGAAACGCAGGAGAGTAAAGAATTAAATGAATCCATTGTTATCAGTAGTGACATACCATTCCCAGAAGAACCCGAGACTCTTTCATTGTGCCACAGTAGCCGAGGAAACTGATGATGAAAATAAAAGCTCCAAGAGCAACAAGGAACCATCCAAGCTGTTCAATCACTGTTGCAGATCCATATTCCTATAAGCAATCGTAAATCAAAATCAAAAAGTCATTCATCATTATTTATAACGGTATCTTATCTACTCCATTCCAATATATGTTAAGACTACAAAATGCAATTTTTACTGCCATTCAATTTTTCTAGATGGTAAAATAAATGATACATTTGATACGGTATGGCAGACGGCATAGGAGAGCTTTACTGTAGTAAAGACATTACAATCAAATACACTACCAACTTTCTCTCATTCATTGCACAGTACATTTTTTAACTTCAAATAGCACGGACTTACTGCAACCACAGGGAACGCATGGCATTAATAATAATATTTTTGAAATGAAGCTGTAAAAGTTTTAAATTAGTACTGATGGGGAAAGGACGTGATTTCCGAAGTGTTTGCACTCAACACCCTTCTCGATTATATAATGAGGAAATACTTGCCACAAATGGTTCTCAATTATTATTGCTACTCTGCTGTTCCCAGTTCCATTCCGAGTCACATAAGCACAATCAGCACGTTATTACAATGGGCAGGGATTGGAGTTTTTGCAGCCGACGCAAATATATATTTACAATTTAATATTTAGAGTCCTCATAAGATTTCTCATGCACTTTTTACGATGAGCTCTGCATGACATTATCGTTAAAACATTTTGGTTCCACATTCACAAGTTTCAATTTGGCATTGCGTAAGCAACGGTTATAAAACCTTTTTTACACCATTCGATCTTTAAGATTTAGTGGATGAGTACCTATTTCATTATGCGTTTGAACATCATATAAAATACATACAACTGTACAATATGAACACGAACTGTTTTGTCTTCATAAGCACAGACATTTGCCCAATAAAAGCAATTTTTTTCAAACTAGACCCCAAAGTGAACCTTCATTTCAGGACTTTGGTCTATTTATGATCAGGAGAATTCACTTCTTTATAATTAAATATAATAATTTACCTTACCAATGTGGGTTAATGTTATAATCAACGTAAAGGAACGGCTAGAATTGACGTAAATGGTTAAGGTAAAATTTAGACAGGAACAAAATTTATTTAACAGTATCTATGGTTACAACATAAATAGAAAATTCACCTTCGTTCGACAATTTAAATCAACCCTAGTCTAGCCTTAACAATATTGGGTACGCGATTCCACAAGTCTGTATACACTTTTTGCTATTGCATTGCTAATTCTAGTTCGTAACTATTTAATTATTATTTATTTGCTTGAGTCAGAAGCATACAACAAACACCGAAATAATGCAACTGAGGACACTAACCAGCTCAAACTCATCTGAGCTTAGTTCTGACTGAATGAAGTATATAATTATGTAGTATGCATGGAAAGTGTACCCGCTGAATTGTGTCCGTGCTCATGATTGGTAATTGCTGTACCGTACAGTCTACTATTTTAAAGCGATACTTTCAACATTTCTAAATGTTGTCACTTTCAATTTACTTTCTTCCTTCCTTTGCATTACAAATAGTATATGTATACCTGTAATTTACGTACATGAAACAGATGCTATGCACAAAAGTTCTAGTCTCGAAACGTGAAGAATTCCAGTATAATGTGTAAAATAATAGCTCTTAATTATACACTCTGAATTTAGTTTCGATTCACTCAAGTTTGTGCTCAACTAGACTAATGCTGGTCCCACCATACTATTCCTTACAAGTTACTGTCATAATTATAGAACTGGTACAAGGCAAGGAACTCATGACCTAAGAAGAAATTCGAAGGCACAATTTTCTTCGTACCAGATGAAGTCTGGTACTAAAATTAGGTGAATAAGATAACAGATTACTAGATAAAATACTTTATGCTTGATTACACAATCAAAACCAAAGACATTTCTTATAGTGTCGTCATGTTTTGGTAGACTCAGTTTGATATATATCAGTACGTTCTCGTACTGGTCAAAATTAATTTCCTATCTCTTACACAAGAACTAGAATGCAGTCAGTACACTTCCATTTTAATTAAAAGTTTGAAATTTTTAGTTTCTCGGCGAGTAGTAAATTGTATTTAGCATTTCTCATTTGACTGTTGTGTTTTATATCATGTTTACTTTAAAAATACATTAGGTAAGGATAAATGTAAGGCTGGCCCATTTCAGTCAGATATTACTTGCAGGCATCAACACCCTGTTTTAACATTTTCAGAAATACTCGCTTCAAATAAATCAATTTATCGTTAGTACATAGATCTATCGGATGTTTCTTATAGGTACGTTTCCAGTAAGTGCGGGCATCCATGCGTGATGCATGCGAGAAAAGTTATCATAAGTATTATATCCTTGTTGTGCTAAGTGGTCACACAGAAAAACGTTGAAGACTTCAATATTTCAATGGTTTCTATCATGTAGGTATATAAATGTATTATGTGCAGCAAAGTAGCTTATACGTGAGACTAACGTGGGTAGATTTTCTAAAGAGTCTAAACAAAATTTTATTTTGCCTTTCCACCAGACATCCAAAGTAAGTGCACCTTTTAAGTAGGTACCTTAATATTAAGCCTACGTATTTAAATAATCTTAGGATAAAAACTTTTTCGTGACTAGCGAATATAACTTTTACTAAAAGCCTCGCACCGTCAAATACCGTCTAAACTCAAAACGATTGTCGTCAACAATCGCTCGAAATATTCATTAATATATTGGTAAAGCTTCAATTACGTAACTTGTGCACCAGTGTATACATAATTCGTTAATTATCAGTATTTCTACCACGAAACTTTACGCACGAGATAAAGGAGGTTTCAGGCAAAGTAGAAGGGGTCTTCACCGAAAGAAAGCAGCTTAAAGATTATACGCATTACGCACACATCACGGGATATGGCTATAGTTGTACAGTGACGAAGGATACATAATAATTACAAACAGAGCAAACAAGCTGTTTAGAGCTTTAGTGACGGTATACATAATGAGTCTCAAACCTTATGAATCTTCCACGTGAGAATACTGGAACAATAGTACTGAAAATTAGAGAAAGTCATTTTTCTGTTAAGTCACTCAGTTAATCACACACCTAAAAGACCCTGTGTGGAAAAAACTCATTTACAAAACTCCCAATGTTTTTGTTTAAATTCAGATTCAGTGATTTGATGACACAGCTGTAAAAATATTTATACTACATACGTTTAAAATTATATGTCCACTTACACCACACATTATGACATAATAGGTAGTTATAATTACATGAATAAATGATACATCAAATAATAGCGAAACGAAAAACGTATGCAAAATCTTGCACAAGATCAATCATAACCAGATACTATCTGTAAATCGAAATCCAATCCCTCTACAGAGATCTCGAGTCTTCATAAACGTGCTGCATGAAAACGTATGTCTAATCGTAACACGTAATTATAGCTATGGGTAATTAATTATATGTATTTAAATTACAAGCCGAGAAATGCAAAAGGTAGGTACGCACTTTGATCGTTTCATGGTCTGCCATCTTCAGGAGGGTCACAATGGAACTCTGATCTGCTGCAAGCCATACTCCAAGGCCTAAGATAGCTCCACCGAGCACCTGTGAAAAAATAATTAAATTAGTTTGGCTTATGCAATTATTTTGAACCAAGATTGAGTTTCTAGTCACCACTGAATACTAATTTCAATATTTACAAGTTTATTGGTGAATGCTTATTAATAGCATGTGCTACCAATAAAGCTACCAAGGTACCGAATTAAAATTATTCTAGTCACACTGACAAAGGTAATTTGCGTCTGTGAGTCGATTGTCAAGCTTGGTGAAGACCATGAAGCTTCGTATGCTAATAACAGCAATTTCACCATACCACAGCATTATGGGATTTTGGCGAAACCCGTACTTATTTAGGAACATTTTTACAACTTCGCTTTCAAAATAGAGGCACACGTGTTTTCTGGTTGGCAATGCTATTAAAAATTAATCGTAACTGCGAGTCAACAATCCCAATAACACTTGTTGATGCGTTCGCATCACACACATTCATTCAACAGCACAGCGAAAAGTTCCCATCAATATCGTTTATAGACGTTATCGTACCTATCAATCTACACTGGCCTGCGCCAGCTTCAATAAAATACTTTCGATTCCAACACTCATAATCTTTTTACAACGAGTAGGATGTATAAGTTCTCATATTACAAGAAACATTATTTTTCATTAGAAAGATGATGGCTGTATTTACAAATTGTAGTCTATTTCAGTCATACTTATGTAGTTACATACCGTTATCGGATGCATCTGAAGTCTATTCTTATTCTTATTTCATAGCATATTGTCGCCTTTTTGAATTTCCGTTTCATATAAAATTTTGCAATTTGCGAAGCTATTACAGTATGACAGTCTGTTGCTAAATACATAAATAAGTTATGAAGAAGCTTTAAATTGCGTATGCAGCCTATTTCCATTTCAATAACTAACATGTCTCTGTTAGAGCCACTATACTTCTTACTTCTTCGTAATTCTGTAGATAAGAGGTGATTCGTGCGTTTTGCCATCAAAGTGTAGGTACTTCTGCAACTTCAACATATTAGGTAGGCACTAAGAAACTAGTAAATTCAAATTAAAATCCGAAGAAGCGTTTGACATCTTGACAATGTGGGATTCACAACTACTCACAACGGTTTCTCCACATTCGTTGAATTGCGATACAAAAGAATACAATAAGAAGCCTCAGAGTAACTGCCATAATTCCCAAAGCAATTGAATTACTGTTAACAAAGGCTTAAAATTGACGATAATAGCACTCAATTGCTACAATTCGTACGTAAAGAAATTTTAGAAAAAAATTCGAATAACTCTGGAGCTTCAGTACGTCTACATTTTTCCCTTTAAACAACAGCACGAATATCTATCTAAAGAAAAAACTGTTAATGCCAACTTGGCCATTATTTTCTGGAAGTGCGTAGCAAGTAAGTTCGTACATATGTATATATATGTATGCACGCGATCGATAAAATAGTAGTAAACTCGGTTCATTTGCGTGTGGCGATGCTATCCACCTACAACACATTCTTATTACAGTGGACCATGAGTACGAATCAAGTTACCCAGTGCAAGGAAATATTACGTAACAACTCATACGAATGTACCTACTCAGTCAAGTTCTTAGGTACTTCGACTCTACTTTGACTTTTACCTCGTTTCCAAACTCAAGGTAGTGCTAAAGATAGGTATCTTGATCTACGCACATACGCACAAACAAACTCATGCAAGTAGCCTGGGCCAGAGAAGTACAATAAGTAATTGGAAGGGTAGAGAGGTGAACGCCCTATCATACAGAAAAAAGATTGGACTGCAGCTCACTAGAGTCATGACAATCACATTTTACAATTCCACGACTCCGAATAGGAAATTAGCAGGTGCGTAACAAACGAACAGTAGTGGCTAAATAAAGAGCTAAGGATATTATAATAGCCGGATCCATTACTCAGTTCAGAACTGAGAAGACAAAACCTACCTACCTAGGTAGGTAGTTAGATGATACCTTACGCCTTACGTAGTCTTCGTCTCTGTGACATTGATAAGAAATATCCATCCATTACGGTTCTTTCTTGCAAACACTAAGGTGTACGTTCTCATTGTCATGGAATACGAAGTACCGTAAATTATGAGGATCCTAAAAGTCGACATGTAAATTGTAACTGTTATGAAACTCTGACTTGCAAACTACAGTCAAACTACGAATAGCAGATTAACCTGGGGACCAAACTTTACCCAGCATCAGCATCAGTTGTCGTTTGACATTCATGAATAAAATACCATCATAATTATACGAACAACTCTTTCCTACATATATACATGCGTCGCATGCGAGACAGGTCCTGAAAATATAGGGACGTCGAGGACAGGAGACAACAATGTTAACTGTGCTCCGTCCCCATCGGCTATGAGAGTCTGTCTCAATTACGTCTAATGAATGCGTCATGTTTTAGATCATCAATCAAATTCTTGATATACAGTCACATCGAATTCAAAAGTCATTTTGGCTACCATTTACAGCTACAATTAAAATGTTTTATATAACACTCTGGTGAGTTAGGTACCGAAGTTGCTCAAATAGTGTGCAGGTCTCCAGAGCTAGGCGGATTTATATTTGTACGCCGGTCTAGCAGCAAAGTGTGCAAAACAGTATTTACATAAGTACATGTATTTAAAAGGTAGTTTGCGGGTTTGGCGATCCGAAATGTAAACAGTACACCCACGTACTATTTGAGCAATGACGGTAGTTTACACGATAGAAAATAAGTGCTTATCCACAGATACTTACCACAAAGACGAAATTGAAGAGGCAAAGGCAATACTTGACGGCACAAGTTCCTAGATCCATCTTGAGACAGTTCACTGCCCGTGATTTTAATTATTGTCTTATCTTAATCCCACTAAAAGTTATTTTATATCCGTATTTCTTCTCCACTGGTGAGAATGGTACTGAAAGTGTCAACAGCACCCACTTCACTTGACCAAGAACACTCGACGAAATCACTTGTCAACCCAAATGTATTTCTTTTTGGTAACTTATCTGAAATCGAAAAATATAACATTACATAAATATTGAACTACTTTACTACTCTTCTTTCCTCAAAACTACACGCAAATGAATTTCGTGAGCTCAAATAATTAGTCAACGTTGTGTCGTCTCATAATCGTATCGAATCGAAGCATGTCGTTGGTACCTACTAAAGTTTAGCTGTTGACGTACCTAATACATACATACTAAGTTTTGCTCTCGTGTATGTACCTACGTGACTGTACTTAAAAGAACGTTTGATTGGAATGCATCTCTATGACATCAGCTCTATAACGTTAGTTCTAAAGATTTTTCGCATGCCAGAATTACCTAGTACCTACTTATTATATCATCAAGTTTCCACATGATTCGCTGACGTAAAATGTAAAACGATAGGTACATCCTGATACAAGCGATGTACTTTATTTTTTTAAAATCTTTGCCTGCCATTGATGTAATTGTAGCATATTTTTTTGACACGTCACAAAATACTTGTACATATTTGGAACTTAATTATAAGAATATTGATAATTACTCCTTCCCCAGCAACTGAACCGCAAGTACGATAATGATAGTGGGTACCTAGATGTATGTTGTATGTACATACATAAGATGCCTCAAAGATTTAACAAAGGAGACTAACACAGAATTTGGAATTCAACAAGCACTACATGATTTTAATTAGTGTTACATACGATATTGCGTAAAAGACAAGTTGCTGTCGAGTATTTTTATGCTTCTGGCTGCACCCATAAACTCCTTGTTAAGATTGTTGTAAGAAACGACAAAAAAATTACCACGAATTTAACAATGTTGGAACAACAACATAGGTATTATATTTCAATGTCACCTTCCCCTATATATGTAACAGTGTACCTGCCCGAAAATACAAGCAACAATTATGCGTTGGTAAAATCAATCATAGCATGTTATTAGTATGATGACTGCCGAAAAATATAGGGCTACATGAAAACTCTGATAGCGGATGCTGAATTCAAGGTCGAAATTCTAATTAATTATACCTTTCGAACAGTACTAGAAGCAATGCTATGTATTACACTAGGCAATAAAACAAGTTGACTTCAACCTCCTCCAACCACATGGTTTATTTAATGAGGTAGGTACTATACTCTAGCTTGGAGGAATATTCCATGTCCATATGAATGCTGGTGGTTGCATACCTAGGGATCTTACGAACGCCGCATAATACCACACATAACAATACCCTGCCCAATATTTTCCTCCACAAAAAATGCTCGTTGCAAACCAGTATGATTAAGTGGATAAAAGGATAATAATATTAACATAAATGGGACACTAACAATACATAAATCGCCCATTTGCAAAAAAAGATTAAACTACTTTAAATTCTTGAAGCATTTACTGCCATCCTTATCGAAATGGTAGAAGTTGCACTTTCAAACATTGCGTACCTCTCACTTTGTAAACCACTTTTTGTCTAATTGACAACAGTTCAAAAGAATTCGAGTGCTACTAAGGACCTTTAAGTGTAGACATAAAAGCAAGAATTAATCGATCTTACCAAGTTTTATCTCTTCCTGACTGATTTCTATTTGAAAAGTAAAACTACTTATCGCTAGAGTTGCGTTTTTTACCTACTCAGACAGATCTTGACGTTGACAGTGCCATAATACAAACAAAGACCACAGGCGACCGCAGAATGCTAACACGTCTGATACTCACAAATGAGTAGATAATAATGATTCAACAATAACTTCTAGTGACACAACAACACAAAGAGTTTCCTTACATTAAGAATTGGTGTAAATATTCCACACTGGAAAATCACAATGATTGTAGGATTAACTGCAAGCGTAGAGGCAAACAGCTGAACACATTATCTATTTGTCCAACTGACGGCAAGTAACAACTGGTCACAACAACTTCTACTTGATCACTGAGGGAAAGAGCGACTTATTGACTGACAGCACATGTAGGTACATCCGTACACTTGCTTGAGGGATTCAGAAGTAGTACATACGTATTTATTACATGCACAATGAAAGTCCCTCGTGGAGGTAGCCTACTTATCAATGAGTTATTCAGCAGTTGTTGTAGTAGTAGTAGGAGCAGTAGTAGTCGCACGAATGTCTCAATCTAGATAGGTACTAGGTACATGGTTTATTGCGTACAGACTGCACCACACGTCAAAAATCCCAACGTAGTTTATTAAAGTCTGAAACTGCACTCACATATCTCTCACCGCGGGATTCCACGAAGTGCATAATAATGCTGGGCCGTAATTATGTAATCTGTGCAGATCTGCAGAAAAGATTCTACGGATAGCGAGTATCATGTATTTACACAAAACCTATCTTTCTGGGATACATGTGTTGTATAATACAACATTGAACGACTGATTAGAGCAATCTATTCACCAAGGTGTCTTTACGAATAATACAAACATTGACTTGGACGTCGATGTTTTGCTGCCAATAGTTTGAGCCTGAAGTGAAGAACTAGGAAGTCAGCGTGGAAGTGGAACTTTGTGTCGATTATCTCTTGCGTGGCACACAGGACACATCTACAAGTTCCTGGGTCCACTCTTGCTTATTTTCACAACCGGCTCAGAGGTATCCAATCCAATCCTGATGGATGCACACCTTCCTTACATTATATTAGGGAGGATGTAGGTTGAACGAGGACGACGACGACACAAACTTTAATAAACGAGCTGCAACCAAACTAAACCTCTGCACTTAAGCACACAAAAGAGCGGAGCGGAACTTAAAGTCAGGTAGACAAACAACCGGTCATGTTTATAGAGAAAGGGGGAGGTAATCATTATGATTGGACTTGTGGTGCGTAAACCAGAGCGTAGAAATATGACAGATACATTTTGTTCCGAAGCCTCAACTTTCAACCATATCAAAATTTATATCTCTTACTTAAGGACTCCGATAGCAAGCGAATTTCCCAGTAGACAAAATTACCCATACAATATAGCTACATATCTATGTAGCTATATACTTACATAAGTTCCTACACCTGCCCAACATGGCTTTAATTTTCCTTTCAATAGACCGAGACTAAAAACATTATTATGTCTCGCGTACACGCATATCATAATAAAAGCCAAAGAAATAACTGGGAAGATTCCCGGGAGTCTCTAGAGAGTTCGTCGAACTCTATATAATATATGCTCAGCTAAAATTCTCTAAGACATGTTTACACACTCGTGTAATGAACCAAAAGGTCCGTATCTAGACACACATACATACATCACGTTATTATAATTATTTATAATGTAGGCAGTGTTTGTAGCCCGAAGGTTTATAAGCATTTTATACAGGTTCAAACTTGAAGAAGAAATATTATCTACTTACATATTATAATAATAATAATAATTGTTATTGGTTTTTAAACATATCTAGCAATCGCATAGGTTTTAGCCATAAACGTGTATTCCACCTTGTGTTACGAAAACACACGTACTCGCCCAATATACCTAGGTACATACGAATAATAATGCACACACCAGGAATTTATTCTTAATTTGAAAGCAAAGAAATTCACTTTTCAAATG
>JAAXYX010004805.1:0-11823 GCA_036851915.1 Ptenothrix huangshanensis
GAATATAGATTTCAATAATTACGTCACACCTGTAAGAAGTGAGAATTGAGCCTTGACGACGCGACACTGTTGTCAAAGTCGTCGTCAAAGTCCAAGTCGAATTAGAAGTCGACGTCGAAGTCAAAGTGAAAGACCATACGTTTGATAACGACAAAAGATTAAAGAGGAAGAAGACGACGAAGGAAAAATAGCAGCTCAAAATTAAATTCCCTTTTGTACTCCCTATTTCTTTTGCTAGTACATATGTTCATGGGTTCATATCTATCCTACAGATTAAACAATACATTCTGGAGCTGAAACCAACTTATTGTTTTATACTCGATTCACAATTTAATACAAGATTTCATTATCACTGCTGGATCAAATATAAAACGCGTAAAAGTCTCATCCACGACTTCCCTCATACGCTACGTCTACGTTCAAAAGCTAGAAACAAAGTTAAGATTTAACTTGCTTAACTTTTTATCCAGTTCCAGCTGTAGGCAATAATATACGTAGGAGACTAAAGGCTTGTGACAGGATTTAAATCGAAAGCGAAGGCCTGTATCTAACTTGCTTCCTTCGTTCTTTCTTTCTTTCATTCTACACTATGTACCTATGTACAGTTAGACATTGCACTGTATGGCATGGCATGATATTAGAACTTACTTGGCTTGACTTGGTTCTCTCATAGCCTACACATGACGTTGCGGAGCTATTTATTGCGCCTTACACCAACCAGCCTAGCTCAGTCTCTTGACTTGAACGGTCTGCCGTTCTCAATTTAAGTTCAAATTAAATTTTTCCTTCACTTCCACTTGTTTAGTCAAATCTAATCTAAACAATGAGTGAGCTGCAACACCAGTACTAGGACTAAGACTAATACATACGTTTCATCTCTGTCTCCTCCTCATCCCATGGAGTGCCTAAGTACCACGGTAGAATTACATTTGAATGCTTTATATATTTCTTTCCGCTTCAAGCCTCTTTATTAAACCGTTTCTCCTGAATAAATGAATAAAGGATTTAAGGAATAACTGCACACACAATTTTTGAGATAAAGATGCCAACTGTAAAATTAACCACTTCTTCTGCGATTTGTCCACAGTTAAAAAATCTTAATTAATAACCAATCTTTAATTACTGTATTTTATTACAAGTATTAAAAGTCCGCATTCAAAAATCACACCTTCAACTTTGACTTGAACAACGGTAAAACTAATTATCTTTGATAATTCAAAGTTTAAACAATTACCTTGGGTGTTCCGCCAGCTCGAATATCATTCACTTGACACAATTCCAGCACATCGCCGTCCTAATCCAATTAAAAAAGAGCAGACAAATCAATGTTGATGAAAAAACAATTCCCTTGAAAGAAGTTGAGTAAATAGAACTAATGTTTCCCCCCGTATTCACCAGTGCAAATAAACTTATTTGCTTTGCCTTCCGATTTCAAATAAAGAAAATGAAAGTGAAAGGAAAGGAAGGAAGGGAAGCGGTAACGACAACGGGAGTGGGAGTGGAAAAAGCAAAAGGCCATCAAAGGTAAGATCGGTTAAAAAAACATGATAAAAAAGCGCAATGTGATTAAAGGCGGACGTTTTATCCTAGCATTGCACACATATAGTTACACACACGGACAGTGAGAATTTTCGTTGGACTTAAGTGACGTGAAGGCTGCTGTGTCATAAGTGTACACTGTACTCCCCGTTGTACTAAACTCATCTCACCACATCAAATAAGCCCAAAGAGAATCGACGAGGAGGAAGAAGAAAAGAGAATGAAATATGAGTGAGAATAGTGAGATGAAATTACCCGCGGCTCACTTTTCCAGTGCATGAAAAATCCATACTCGTCTACTTTGACAAGGCATTCAGGTTCGATTTCTATAGCATCCTTTTCCTGTGGGCATACGAAAAAAACCACATGACATACATTTATACATAATAACCCATCTATAGGGAGAAGGAAAGAGCACACAGCATCACCACCACCACCATCATCGTCATCATCATCATCCTCATCAACATCAGAGTTAGAGTATATACCCCGGAAAATCATCTGAGCAGCAGAATCTTCCACAGTAGTCCCTGATAAGATCTGTTCGCCTACATAGGTATAGCTACTACTTTTAATTTAACCATTTCGCAAGAAGTTTCTTTCACAAAGCCAGCATGAAGCGGAAAATCGTTGTATCCATGATGTAATGTATGAAATGGCACTGGCAAGGGCGACGACGATGTAGATTGCGATTGCGATTACGATTGCAATTGCAATGGAGTAGCGATGACTATGATTAAAGTAATTTTTTATTCTACCTTTTCGTATTTCCTCACAATGCTACTGGCCAAATGGGCAAATTAAACTTATACCCGGAGAGAGAGCAAGAGCAAAAGACAATTAAACGTGAGTAACTTCACCTTACTTTTTTTCAGGGAAGTGTACAAACAAAGCACTTTGAAAAATTCTGAAACTGTGCTGAGTAACTGCTAACTCAACCTTATTTTTGCCAAGTCTCTTCCTTTTCATCCTCCTTTCACCACTTTTAAGCACACACTCAATTATCCGCAGAGGCAAAAAACCCGAAGAATAATATAGTGTAGCTATGTATTCACCATCATCCTCAATCTACAATCTTCAGGACCCTAATGCAGTATGGATTAGCTTCAGTGTACGTTGTACAATTCAGCGAGCATCTATACAAACCTCGAACAAAGTACACTGCTAAAACTAAGGAATCTTAAAACAGGAAGAATGCATCTAAAGCGGCAAAAACCTACTCGTATTTTGTATAATTATGAACTCAGTTAGGATGTATCATAAGGGTCACAAACGCATTAAAACGCATCACGGACTGCGAGACACGCTTTAATGCATATAAAATAATCATACTAAATACGCGCATGCTTTTGGAATTTAAGATGGACCAGTATTTATGGTGTAGATACGCAATCTACAGATATGCGTTAGGGAATTGTATACACTGGGATAGCCTCTAAAGCTCTCCAAGATTCTGAGCTGGCAAAGCATTTCCGTGATGACTTTTATTAGGCTGGTGCTGGTTCTAGTACATAGCCATTAGAAAAGAAGGAGCGACCAACTCAGCACCAGAGTACCAACCCCAGTCCCAGGCCCAGTGAGATGTTCTTGATTATATGCCCTTTCAAAGACCTGCCTCTGTGCAGTTGCCTACTTGTAATAGAACAACAATTTGAGGTTTCACCTAAAAAAAAATGAAATGTGCCAGAAATCTATAAAAATTGGTAGGCACCTTCGTTTGTGTCTATTTTGACTCATGGTGGCGAAAAAAAGCAATTTTGAATCAAAATTGCTTTTTTTCGCCACCATGAGTCAAAATAGACACAAACGAAGGTGCCTACCAATTTTTATAGATTTCTGGCACATTTCATTTTTTTTTAGGTGAAACCTCAAATTGTTGTTCAATATGGATGAATGTACGCAAGTGACAATTCGTAAACTAAAAACTTCATCCTTTAATTCCGGTGAAAATCGAGCTTTCACTTCTCCTAGTCTCCCACTGGCACGCACGACACGAAAACTACACTGTAAAAAACCGGTGTATCTAAAACGTCAAAAATGTGCTCGTACTATCTTGAAGTTCAAGATCCACTTTAATGTGCTCCAAGTACATTTCAAAATTGTTAAAACAAGACACTGGATTGTTTTCAAATTGTTGAAATACGAAATTTTGAAAGGTTATAAAATTCTTGAAATACGAAATTTTGGAAGGTTACAAAATTATTGAAAATCAAAGTTTTAAAAACTGCTAAAATAGGAAATATTGCAGTCTGCAGGTTTTTGAAAATTTAGATGCATTATTTTTTCTTTAGGATTCCTTAGTTTTTAAAGTGTACTTAGAAGTCTGGCACAAGGTTATGTACTTTATGACGCAACTTCAATCCAGCTAGCATATCCATACTCATTTTTGCCCTTTTAGTTCAGCCAAAACGGAAACATTTAGTCAGTTCTGTTTTGTGATGGGATGGTCCACTGTACTGTGCTTCGCATGTTTAAATTGGAAAACTCACATTCATATTCGAACAAATAGTATCTAAAGCTTGACATATGAGTACCTTAGTGCCACGTGCTTGTATTTGTGTACTGTTGGTTTGCAGAGAAAAACAGAGACATGTACTCCCAATTGGACGACAAAGAGGCACGGTTATATCATCATTACCTTTAATACTTTGTTCCACTTTCCCCATCAGTTCACAACCATGGTACTCACATGCAATTGTGTGTAAAACATACAGGAGACCTGCCTGCTACTCTTTGCTAGATCTGGGCAAATTCAACGCAACGTAACGCAATCCAATCCAATCCAAACGCAAGCAATGTATACGATATTTTACTCTTCCTTTTTCCAAATACTTACGTGTGTTTACAGTTACTGTGAGGCTAACACGACGGTAACAATACATTGCCGAACTGCAAGTGAAAACGCTACTACAAAGGTTTGACGCGAGCATAATACAAGGATATATCACTACACATTATGTATGATAACATCTTCTTGTTCAAGAGCATTGCAACGCATTGGGTTGCGTTGTGTTGCTTTCCTATCTCCCCCAAGCACTTATCGTTAGTAGCCTAGTTACAGGATTCACTTTCACTTCATTGCTAAATTATAGGACATCCACTTAAGCATTACACGGTATCCGCTTGGGCTAGAGGCAATTTATGTCTCAAGGTTAGCACGTCAAAGACGCCTCATATAATTATGGGTATATCTATATGCACCGATTTTTGTATGTATGTATGTGATGTCATCGTAGGAAAGTGTGGGACCTGGGAGTGAATGCTCCCATAGACCGAGAGACCGTCGTAAACGGAAGAAGGGAGAGTGTATAGACACTTGAAAAAAATGTACCGTCGTTTCAATGGATGACTCTAGATAAGTGAGTTTCATGTCCCGTGGCTTCAACTACCCAGGAAGCACGTGAATGGCAAAAATGTAAAAGCGGTAGGTAAGGTAACAAAGGTACCTTTTCGGAGCACAAGTAGAGCAAAGAAGAGAAAATGGAACAGAAGAGAGAGAGCCTACATAGAAATCAGGTGCTCATATATGATGTGATGTGATGGTGATGGCACATGGTTCTTGCCATGACACAAAGTAAAATCGTAAAATAGTATGTAGGTAATGGCGCTTCTTCGAATTTTGAATTTTCCTGCTCTAATAATCCTAAGCTTTTCCATTCGATTTTTATGTTTACAATCAGATTTCCATTTTTTTAAAGCTTTAACTTTACGTGCATAACATCATATTCACCAAAGAGAATTTCCTCATTAATAAATTTTGTATGAATGCAAATAAAGGAGTTCTTGGATTTTTTTTGGAATCCGAAAGCCTATGTGTACTGTAAAAAACGATGTATCTAAACCTCCAGTAACCTACTCGTATTTGATGTAGTTATGAACTTACTCAGAATGCATCGCTACTCTACCTAGGGTGCATTTAAAAGCCTAAAAATTTTAAAAATAAATTTAAAACACTTTTGAAGCGCATCTCGCAGTCCCAGCTGCATTTTCAAATTGCTAGTGATTCACTTAATATGTTTCAAAATTGTGAAATTGAAAAATATGAAAAGTTTAAAAGTTGTTGAAATACGAAATTTAAAACGTTTTATAAAGGTTGAGATAAGAAATTTTTGAAGCGTTTCAAAATCGTTAAAATACAAAATTCCTAAAAGGATTGAATCCATTAAATAGGAAATCTTGCAGTATATGTTGAGTTTTAATGCGTTTGGGATGAACTGAAGATGAATTCTATTCTATTTGCACTTAATAATTATACTAAAAATCTTAGTTAGATTTAGATACTTTTTTCCTGCTTAAAGATTCTTTAGTTTTTGAAATGCAATTTTTAGGGTGCTAGGTATACATGCATTACCTACAAGGACGTTGACAAGAACTCACGATAACTATATCCAAGGTCCTCGTTCTGGTTCATGTTCTAGCTATGGTTATCGCATAGCTAAAACAGTGAAAGCGTTGTTCCTTTCACAACTTCCTCTACAAGATTTTATTCGAGTTTCATGAATATTGTAAATCAGAGCGAGCACTGAATATTAATTCGGCAGTCGCTAGTCGTTTCCTTCTCCCTCATTTCCCTTACACTAGCAGACATAGGGTAGCACAGTCTGAATAAAATCAGACGCATGCATAAATGTGTGAAAAGACCCTGGAAAGAAATTGTCAACTGGAAAGTCAAAAATCTGGAACAAAAATAGGACTGTGATTTCATCGCAGAATAATCTTACAGAGAATTCCCTATGCGTATAGCATTCCATATTATACCTAGCTATGCATGTTGTATACATGCATAAGACTACGTTAGTGCACCTGCACAAAACTTTATAAATAAAAACGTACACTTTGTCAATGACGTTATCAGTATGCATGTATCTATATTATTTATACGAGGATAAAGGACGGAAAACACTTACTTCAGTCCATCTGTCCACGATGCATCCATCAAGGAGCTTGTCAGGTACTGGAATTCTCCAGTTAAACTCAAAATGTTTAGTCATTCTGGTTCTGGTTCTGTTTCGAGTTGTGGTCTTGTATTTGACTCAAGTGTAAGTTTGTCTTTAACAGCAGCAGCAGCAGTTGAAACAACAACAGCAGGTTCGGGAGGTCACAGCTGGTTTTCTTGGCCGATAATGATAATACTTGTGGAAAAGTTGAATTGATTCCTTCCCTTCTCTTATTGGTCCCACGCAATTTACCGCAACAATTTTCATCTAGAAAGTCAAGTCAGGGGAGAAAACAAGAAAAGTTTTTATACAAGTGTACAATCCACACTCCACAATCCGACACACAAATAAGTTTCATCGAGCAGTAACTGAAGACAAGTAGAGTAAAAGCTCTTTTCTTTACAAACTTTTTAAACTTGCCGTGTATCAAACAAATCCAAAATAGCCACTAAAGGTAAGTTAGGTGGATGGTGCTCAGAACGAGTACAATAACTCTTCACTTTCACTTGCAAAACATTATCAATGTATCAATGTAATGTGAAACATTGCATATAGGCCTTACATACAACGCTCAATAAAAGAACAGATCGACTTCACCATGCATACCTACATACCTAGGTAATTCACATAAGTGCACAGGTATAGTTACACTGTAAGTTTGCAAGCACTTCATACTCCCTACTAAGAATCATATACAGCAGTACGCGTAATACTTTCAAAGTAAACTTTTCANGTATCAATGTAATGTGAAACATTGCATATAGGCCTTACATACAACGCTCAATAAAAGAACAGATCGACTTCACCATGCATACCTACATACCTAGGTAATTCACATAAGTGCACAGGTATAGTTACACTGTAAGTTTGCAAGCACTTCATACTCCCTACTAAGAATCATATACAGCAGTACGCGTAATACTTTCAAAGTAAACTTTTCAAAGAAAGATTTTCTGCTCACTCAAGTATACACGTTGGCAGGTTCAACATTAAACTACTCTTTGTCGTTGACGTTACAAATAGACTACTTACCTGCATTCCAACCAAATGTATCACAATTTAAAAGAATAAAAGTGTAACATCAGATACATGCTGGAAAAGTATTAACGGATACTATTACAAGTTCCAAACGGAATTTATACAGGGCTTGCTAGTAGTCTAGTAGTAACGATTTAATTGAAGTGAATATTCTCGACTTTATTTTGTCAACAGGGAATAATAGCGTAAAACCTTCAGATCAAGCTTTGGAAAAATTAGAGTTTATCCGACATTCTTTGTACCGTTGTTGATTTGCACAAATGAACTCAGTTTTAAATCCGAATTCCAAATACAATATGAAATTGATTTTCGTCGCTCTTCACCCCGAGAAAAGATACTGGAAGTAAACATTATTTATACGTTTTTAATGGTTTATTTTATTTAAACAAGATTTCAGGATCAAGTTATTTTTTGCATGCTTTAAAATACCATTCAAATCCTGACAGTCGGGGAGAGCTTAATGAAATCACACTATTTTAAAAATGTTCATGCCTGGCAGCCTAACTTCTTCTTCCATAATTTGTGAAGAAATTATTATTTAAATGTGTAAAGGCGTCTATAGAAAGGTAAATTAAGCTTGAAAACTGTGACACGTAAGCAGACATAATTTAGACGTTCTCCAAGGTAGAAGTTCAAGCGTGAAAGTGCATCTATTTTAACTGATCTAATATCCACCATGAAAACAAGATTTTTATTGTTGGTGAAATTCAGAAAATAAACATACTTTGACGTTTAAAAAGATCATGTAGGTAGGTACATGCAAGTACACATAAGAAAGCATCTCGCTTTTGACCCTTTATGTTCAATTTTCCTAGATACCCATGAATATCTAGTTTATAAATGGAAAAAAAACTGTATAGTCTATTTATCTTAGCAATGCTGTAATTTATAGAGGACTTAACTCTGTTAAAATATATTGAATTTTTTAAGAAACATGGAAATGCTTTCAAATTGCCGATTTTGTCCTTAACCTTATTCAAATAGCAATTTTACTTCAAGACATCTTCCTCATGAATTGATTTTACTTCAGCTTTTCTTATCTTTTAGAAAAAATTCTTAGCTCTGTAAACTTTCTGTGGAGGCAAATATGTACATATATACAGACATAGCACAAGAATACCCAACTGAAAAAGTCGGTCAAAGTATTGCAAGTTTGTACAAAAGCTTACAAAGCTCGTTAAAGCGGAAAGGAAGTAGTTTAATAGCTCAAGTATTGAAATTAAAGTGAAGCAGAGTAAAGTAGCATAAAGCAAAGCAAAGTAACGTTTCTATGTACATACATAGTTGATAATGTGATACAGTCATTAATTCACAGACTCCGACATTATGGTAATCAAAGATAATTCACAATTTCTTCCACAGATGGATAAACTGTATTTGGAACAACTTTATAGAAACTTCTGCTTGAGCACAACTTTTCAGGGTCCTCTTCAACAACTTATCCAAAATTATACGGACATGCGAGTTCTGAAAACTATCTAGTTATTTAATTATCAACTTATCATTGAACTTTAGCTGGCAAAAGTTATCAATGCACATTATGTCCATTGTAAGTTGCACTCTGAACATTAAGGGTAAACGAATTCATGTTTGAACTCGATGGATCAAGTAATTTTTCAGCTATCAACAGCTTCAGCGAAACGTTGAAATATATTTACCTAAAACAAGTACACTATAAAAACTGATGCATCTAAAGCGCCAAAAGCTCACTCGGAAAAAATCGTCGATCTAAAGCGCACTTAAAAGTCCTAGACGAGTTTTTAATGTTTTTAATGTACTTAAGATTCATCTTAAGTGCGTTCACAAGTCTACTGATACAAGTAGGAGTATGGAATTTTATGCATTTTTTGTTTTAATATTCCTGAGTTTTTACATTGTAGATGTATGAGAGAGATGCATCTCTAAATAGATACTGAAACTACACTAGCTTTATGCATAGAAACTTTTCACCTTACAGAACAGGAGTTTTTGCATATCAGTTGCTACTACCTACACTCTCCAAAATCTCCACTTCTCCAACAGAAAAATGTTTTAACTTTTTCGTTGATCAGAATTCATCTTTTTCTTATATCCTTATCATCTAATTAAATAAAACATTTAGAAATTCTTTCCCATCTTAGACGACAAACAGATAAGAAACAGACAAAATTTCAAAGAGTGTATCTATAAAAAATGTTTGTGGGAAACAGAGATACTAAGCAGACTACCATGCCTTGTCAACACGGATTCATTTCATCACTGTTAACATCTAAAAGTGATAGATTTGCCAAAATACACCTTTAGGATAAAAGGCAAGTTGAAACAGGCATAAAATACATCACAATATTTAAATCTTGACGTTTTGTAACGCTTTTATCGACATCTTTTTAAAAATAGGTTCCTATGCTGTAAAAACGGGTACAGCATAAATATACGGATAAAAACGCCCAAAACCTACTCGTATTAATTTAGTACAATTATGAAGCAGTCAGGTTGCATCTTACGTTAACCTAAAAGGTATCTAAAAAATCTAAAGTGCATCTAAAGCGCATTTTGCAGTCCAAGTTGCTTTTTAATGCGCTTTGGATGTATTTAAGATGCATCATAACGGCGTTCGTAATCACACTAAATACATACGCAAATTTTTGTGTTGTAGGTGCAATTTATCATTTTTCAAGATTCTTTAGTATTTACAGTGTACAGATTTATTTCTATTACTATTTTTGTGATGTTGGGACAGATCGATATAAACTACATGCATTTAAGTGAAAAATGAGCAATTCACAAATTTACTTATTCAAAGTCATCAACCTTTAACCAAGCATATAGAATATACACTGGTATATGGAGTCTTACAAAGGTATGCATACATACATGAGTAGGTACATATTTGCAATATACAAGTGTTAACAATATTGCAAAATCACAGTAAGCGTACATATAATACACACATACATGCATAACATAGGTTCTTAATTCATCTCAAATCCTGATTCCGAACATCAAGCCCTCTTTTTTTGTTGGCAACACTTCTCACTACATTCCTTGATTAAATATATGATGAAAGCAAATCAAAATGTTGCAATTTTTAACACATAAAAGTTCATCCAACACGCCGACTGAATTGATTGCTTCGTATTAAAAATGATGAAGACACTTGCTATTGATTCCTAAATTAATACGAAGCCCATTTGTGTAGACTTGTGCATGAAAGTTTTTCCATTAAAAACCCTAGAATAAAATAATGACGCTCAAATCTCCTTCTGAATTTCCTAGTTTCCGAAAGAAGACAACGGAGTGCATACACGTGACATGAGGAAGCAACAACAACTGACTGCAATACAGTCAACTGTAAAGAAAATATGGACTGCGAAGTATGAATCTTGCAAACTGTCGATGCCTTCGCAGCATTGCATTGTGGACTACTTTCCGTACATACCGAACCTAGACAAAAAAAGACAGCATGCAGAAAGGAACCTTGAGGTTGATTCAGCCTGTATGTACACATGAGTAACTGTGGGAAACAAAAAGGGAACAAAAGCGGAAAAGAATAAAGCAAAATACGAGAGTGGAGATACCAATTTTGAAATACCAAAGAACAACAACCGGATTTATCCAACTCCAAATAATACAGATATGCATATGCATATACTGATGACAACGACATTAAGACGACGACAACGACATGGGCAATAGCGACAGCAACTGCAACGCCAACGTAAACAGCAACTTTTCCCACCAAGTCAGCATTTCCTAGTTTATTTACTGAATCTTTCTAAAGTTCACTTTTGCGCCGTCTATAATCATTTTTATTCACAAATTGTTTGACAGTTTGAATTGGAATGAAAAGAGTGACACTTTAAATATATCTACAAACTAAAACCGTACACTCTAAAAACTGCTGCATCCAAAACGTCAAAAACCGACACGTATTTACTAGAATTATAAATACAGGATGCATTTTAAATTTACGTAAAATGCATCTAAAAAAGTCTAAAGTTCATCTAAAGCATATAGTCAAAGGGCATCAAAATCGCATCTAAAAGCAGTTGAAGTAAAAAAGACATTTTGAAAAAATACGCAAAAAACAAAAATCAAAGGTTGTTAAAAACCTTAAAATAAAAAAAGCTAGTCGGTTTCAAAAACCATTAAAATAAAACAGAAGTTTGGAACACAACAGTTTTTAACAGAATAAAACACACACGTTTTTAAAAATCGTGTATCGCAGAGAAACGTGCGGTTTTAATGCGTTTGTGATGCACTTCCGACGCTTCCTAGCTGTGTTCATAACTATTATAAATCCGGAAGGTGTTTGGCATTTAAGATGCAC
>JAAXYX010004806.1:0-11820 GCA_036851915.1 Ptenothrix huangshanensis
TTTTTTTACAATTATTAATGACACAAAAAATCCTTTTTGATGGTATATTGCAGATTTTATTTTGCATTTTGTTACAACACCAATGAACTGCCTATATAATGATGCACTGGTATTAGAAAATGCACTCGAAAATTAAAGTTCCATTCGTTGATGCTTGATCTGGTTAATTAGTCATGCGAAACATTTTAAGAAGTATTGCACAAGGCTAAATAGCCTTGGGTAAAATTCCTTATATGACCCAAGACTTGAAAGTGCTTGGGCGACCCAAGAGTCTTACCTTGAGTTTTTTAAAAAGTCTTGGGTCTGACCAAGTCATTTTTGGCTTAAAAGTTCTCATTTGATCTGAATCTAGTTTTGGATAACACACAATTGAGAAGAAAAGTAATTAAAAATTATTTTGTACCCAAGCCTTAAAAGTGGCTGACGGCGTAAGTCTTTTCTGTCTTGTATTGGGCACCTCTTAATTACACTCGATTCAAAGCATGTTGTTTTGTGGGGACGCAAAGCACAATTACCTTAGTACCTACATATTGTTTACGGTTTCAGCAAAACTACGTGGTCACCAACATGTTTTTAGTCTTAGATCGGCAAACCAGTTAAGTCAGGAATGATTTTGATTTGGCTACTAACTCGTTTTATCTTTTTAGGCATTCTTTGTTAGTTTACTTTCATTTCGTCTTCAGTTTCAAACTGTTTGTTCAGTAATTGATTAATTCATCTTTTATGGTCTCAGTTAATTGAATTTTTCTTGCAGAGCAGCAGTAGCAGTTGTATTATTAGAACATATTTTCATTCATGTATAGGTATATACTTCCCTCCTGCTGCTCTTTAAAAGCTATTTATGGCTAGTTCGAAAGGTAGCGGTACTCAGAATGAAGCTATATGTGCCTAAAGTTTCTGGACCATGGATCACTGTAATTGAATTCAGTTAATAGATGTGGCCAGTTTTTTTTCCCCAAGATCCACATACCTATAATCTTTCTTCATTGCTGACGTCTAAAATTTGTAACATCGATTAATCCTGACTGAAACATCTGATAAAAAATCAGGCGCATTTGGAAACATAAGCTAGTTACATCTTACATCTGAGGATACGAAGTGATTTCCTGCCATTAATTCGACCTTTTAGCTTCTATTTGAACAAACTCTTCTTCTGACTCTTGCAACTGGATGCACACGATGGTCTTGTGTAACTAGAGTGATACAGGGAATTAATAAAGTTTGACTTTGAAGTTGTCGAAGGCAACTTACTTACTTTAACCTTTGCAGTTTCTATTTATTTATATCCCATCTTTTCACTTTCAGCTGGTAGTAATCATATTTCGCTGTATTGTAGAATCAATAGATGTACAGCCGAGTCCTCTCTTAGCTCACCGTCCTTTGTCAGTGTTTCCGTAGATGCTGCGATTGAACTGATATATTTTTTAGATTCCCTAATTATAAATCTGTGAGAACAGGGAAAGCCCAAAGTTGCGAGGTACGGTCGATACCTTGCTCAAGTTGACCAGGCGAAGAGTGTCAATGCATTTCAGAAGAAGTCACATTGGCCTTTGTTTGTCGGCTCTCACGGAAGAAGGTTTGAAATTCGAGACCAGGGGCTAGCGACGAAAGGTAGGTATTGTAGTGTGCATTAACTAAATGAGCATGCATTTTTACATGAGCCTGCAATCTCTACCTGTGGACAGTGTGGACGGCTCTGGACTCAGGCCAAATTCCATTCGTCCAAGTCTAAAGTTGTACCAAATCTAAAGAGCCAGTGCTACGGAGCAGCAACTATAGAATTGATTCTTTGATTGATTGTGATCTGTTATATATATGATGCACCGTTAGAATCGAGGAAGAATATAATAGATTTATTTACCCTGGTACTATGATACTATGCATAATTTATTTCTCAGCGGTCACAGGAAAGTATGTAAACACTATTTTATTGTATAATTATGATACTAGGAATTATCACTCAAGGGCACATTATTAATAGTGAATTTAATAATGCAACAATAAATTGGTTCATATTTTATATATTATTTCGTTGCACAATTGCAGCAGAATAAAGGTGCCAACAAGTATCATCTATACAGGAATACTGCTCGGGCTATCTTATCCTTAGTTAGTGCCTCGGTTTCGAATTACGGATGCTCTAATTATTAGTCCCATGTTTCGTAGTTCCTTCCGTCCAATAATCTTTTGGCGTAGGCTTTGACTTCATAATGCAATGGAAAAAAAGGGTTTCCTTTGCATTTTCTCCGGACTTTGTGGTCTAATAACTTAAATTCGTAATGACTTTCCTTAATTTCTGCATGGTGCTGTAAATTACATGGTATACTGGAAGCCGCTTTGGCGATTTGGATTTTCTTGTTTCAAATGTGCTTTGCTTAGGTCGCATTGATTGAGTAAAAATAACTTTTGCATCTATGTAGTTTTTATTTAACACTGATGGCTGAGAGTGTTGATGACAAAGTGCAAGCGTATCTTTTCAAGTAGTGTTATTTTTTTATCACCGCAAATATGCGGGTTTTTTATTTCGTACTGTCTGTCTATGGAAATCAGTTGCTTGTCACTGTTAGATTCGACAATAACGCTCATTACATTACATTACGAGTATTTCAACTAACGGATCGATCCTAATTCCTAATTGGTTTATATTGGGATCAGGTAATGACATGTAATAGCACCTCATATTTTATTTACCTATTTGTATATATAGTGTATATACCTGCATACTATGTGCATATTGTATTTGATTTTACACAAAACTTCAAGGCTGATCCAGTATTCCTTTTCAAATCAACTTACTATTTATCTTGATTCCCAATATCCATTTCAAAATTAAAATCTGTGCCCTGAGGGCTATATACAGTTTGTGGTATCTCTGTTAAGTCTTGAGGGACAAATTTTGATAGTTTTATAGCTATATTATCTATTTGTTTAAGAACGGCGAAGTGTGTGCAATAGTGCTTTTGAAATAAAACTTTTTGTATGGACGTTCTTTTTTGTAAGAAAAGCTTTTTTGTAAGTTTAGCCCGTATCTGTTAGAAATGCTCCCTTGGGGATTCTAGTTTCATTAGCAATTGTGGGAATGTGACGTCCAAAGAAAGAAATTGTGGCGTAAGAATCCGCATTGTATGGTGCGAAATTGTGAAGAGAAGTTTTAGAATTGTTGTTGTGGTGTGTTTACTGTGGTTGTAGTTTACACGTACTACCTTGCGTACGCAATATAAATTCGTTGAATAGGATTTGCGGTGTTTGTTTCATCTTTGATCGTTCATCCCTAACGGTTTTAGCTGTGCTTCAGTTTCCAGATTTTATGTGGGCTTCCTTCCCATTACTCTTTATGCGTTGCTTGTGGTTTCGTTTTCAATTTCAGTGGCAGAGTAAATATTTGTGGCCGTAGAAGGAAGTGTGAATATCTATCAGACTTGTGATTTTCTCTATGTATCCTTAAACGTTAGCACTAGAAACCTCCCTAAGTTTTTATTAATCCAATGATGTTATGAAAGTGAAATATGTTGTTCCCAGTAGTACATTTGTCTATTTAAAACGTGGACCCTTTCCTTTAGGAGAAGTGTAATGATTTTTCAAGTGAAAGTGAAATGTGAAATGCGTCCATAAAAGACAAAGGGAAGCTGAAAAGAAGAATAACAGAATGAATGTGTTGTCGTTAGTATGTACCTATAGAACTATTCAGGCAAGAGAAAAACAATTTAGATACATTTTTCTAGTGTGCTCTTTGCGGGTAGCCATGCCTTTGAAATTGTAGGATCTTCTGCAGTCCTTTCAGTAAAATGTTAGTCATCCTTAACACAATAGACAGACCGACTTGTAATGCGTTACGTTCAAAAGAACTATACCGTTTTTAAACGACAAAAATGACAAGTTGACTTCGCTAATTTTTAATGCCAGTGACTTTTGACGTTTTATTGTTTTAAATTGCCTCATCTAGTCGTCTTGTGATAAAAGTTAATTAAGTAAAATTACCCAATAGCTAATTGGGTATTAAATAATTTGGTGTTATAATGTGTGTCAGTTTGGTCACATACCGACTTAGGAAGTTCTTTGATTTGAGCAAGGTTACCGCTTATAAGCAATTACGGAAAAGGCAGCTAAAGCAGATTGAACCTACGGAATTGTTTCAATCACGATATTTATATATTTTAAATTTTTTACGGTTGTACCTAAATCACCGTATCTCTGTATGTTGCGTTTCCAGATATGCGAAGATGTGGTACAAAGGAGTGAGTTTCACTTCGGAGCACAACGCGTTAGTATATTTGGTGGACACAGCTGGAACACGTACAACTACTGATGCTTTCTCGGATATGCATGGAGACTTCTCAATGCCCGTATTTCTTGGAGACTCTAAATTTGGACCGAATGCAATACAAGAATGCATTCAGTTACTTCAGTTGACTCAGTACTGGGTCACGGAGGAAGGCGTGGAGAATTGGATCATCAACGGCATTCGTGTATCGCAGACTTCGGATGGGCTTGTGAGGTGGGTGACTATCAAGTTTACCTGCATGTACATACTTGAACAACCAAATACCTATGTATGTATCTCCCAAATTTATTTAATTTCGTTTCGCATCGGGTTCCTGGGCTCCGTTCCTAGTTGTCTGCCTCATATTGTATGTAGTAGTTATAAGTATGGTGTGAGCTATTGCGATTGTTACCCCTTCTCAATGAGATGTTGCCCTTCACCGTCGTCATCGTCATGATCGTTGTAACCTTTGCTCGATCCGGTATGTCCATTGTCCAGTATGTCTCATAAAATTTATGCGTTCCGCTACGACCATCCAAATCTTTTAACGACATCGCTGAACGACCTGCTGGACTGCAATGGCCATAAAAAGGGCTGACATCCTTAAATTCTTGGCTGCAAAGGAAGGGAATTGAACCGAGAAACCTAGTTTACCTTCGTAAATTCTTTTTCTTTTGATTGGACCGTGAAATATATATTTCTGAAATATATTTTATTTCATCATTATGTAGGTATGTACATGGGCCATGACCATGCTAGCGCTGTCATTGTCGTTGTAAATAACGTGATTCCAAGTAGTTTACACTTACATCAATACGTGGTCGGAATCTTGAATTGAATTTATCGTCTGAATGAATTCTGAATTTGTGGACTACTTTGGCTGATGCAATAAAAAGAACGAATTATGTGCTCACAAATGTATCTTCAATTTAATGCAGGGTTGGACGAGGATCGTCTAAATATCAGTTGAGAACGTCTCCAACAAATGGAACAGCATCCTTGACAACTCCATTCGTTCACTGCACAGCTTCAGTTGGAAGTTCGTCTCACCTGTTTGTGAAACGAGGAGAACGCCGAATGCACTACGATGGCGCTTCTTTCATCGTTCGTAATGCAGGTCACTCAGCTGGGTTTGATGAGAAAAATCAGCTTAAAGTTTATTGAACTAAAATTTGCATGAGTTTAAGTTATCCGGAGCTAAGGGAATATTTGTAAATCATGAACAAGTCAAGTTTCATCCTTCACGGATCCCGACCCGCATTCTTGTGCTCCGTTATAAAATGATCCGTAGACACAGTTCTGAAATAATTTGAAATATCCACCTGTATATAAATGAAACTAGCTTGTTGTTACAGTACCCTAAGTAGTAGTAATAATTGTATACCCTGTATAATAATATGTACCATATTTTAATTTTTACTCAAGTACCAATATTTATATATGTATTTTATAACATATCTGTCGATTACTAGTAGTTAGTCTAAGCGTTATTATTTCTTTACTTGTAGAACCTAATCACAGTATTCGCCTTCAGATCAATTACCTATATACAATTGTAAAAAAATCTACTGTGACAATATTCGGAATCCGGATTCTGCATTGGGAGGTACATAATTACCTATCAATACAGAACTTGGTGTCCTCGCTGTTGCATTTTATGAGCCTGTAAAAGTAAGTACTTTAATTTTAATCCAATTTCTGATTATTATGTCAACGTAACTGTAATTATGATATTATTGAATAGTTCTGTAATAGTAAAGAGAAATGAGAAAAGGTAAAAAGATAATTTCAGCATAAAAGTATTTAGATACATGCGGCTTTATTCTATTTCTATCGATGATGTGTAATGCTATCGTCCATTAATAAACTTAGATTGAAACTAATGAAATTTCTTTAAACTACGGGAATTAACATAATATACTTATTGGTTTATTTCTCGGACGATTTTGTACAAATTATAGCGAGTAAAATTAATGCAGGTAACTGCTAGTATGTACCGTTCCATCAAACAATTCTCGGGGCGATGGTTTACAAAACTACAAAGCTATCAGTAGTTTTATTCGAGGCAGGGGAATTTTATTATGCACGAAATTAGTCTTTTTCGACGTTTCCAATTTCGAAACCAGGGAATAATTTAAGCGGAGGTATTATTTACAGTCTCAGATGGTCAATCGGTACATTATTCAAGGCACGTGAATACATTTAGGGGGGGAATTATCTGAAGGATTACATAAGTTTTACAACTGGTTTCTGGGTAACAGTATGAGATAATGTAGTTCGTGTTATCGTATTCTTGCCATTTAATTTTCCATACTGATAAAGACAAGAATAATCACGTTTAAAAAATAATCGTATCTTTTAATCTTTTGGAATTACTTAATTTACTTACGATTTCTAAATAACTAAGCATTAATTAAACTGAACAATTATTAAATTAAAATTACCCTTTATCTTTGGAAAGTAACCTTACTGTAATTTGTGCGATATTAATCCTTGATGTAGAGAGGCAAGTTCAAACAATCGCCTAGAGGAATGCTAGTAGTGAGTTAGTGAGTAGTGATGTAGTGAAAGTGAAAGAGAAATAAATAAGTTTGCAGTACATATAGTAGATATATAAAGTCAGAGTCTAGTAGTCTAGTCGTACAAAGTCAAAAGTACAAACGCTGTACTCTCCACCTGATTGTGATTATTTTGAAACTAGCCCAAATTACACGGCTTGTAGTTTGTAATAATTGTAATTTTACATGTACGAAGACGAGAGGAAGGGCTCATTTAATACTTCAATGGTGGGCTACCGTGTGTGAATTGACAGGTAATTGTCAATTCAAACTTGATCTGATTTTGAAGTCAAGTAGCGGTTAGAGGTACGAAACACAAAAATCACTAATTGACTGGTTGTCATCTGCTGATCATTTACCATTTACGGTTTAGCGTTCATCAATCTTGTGTGATTGCTACTCGATTCCTGTTATTCACATACGCAACATATGTACGTAAAACCGTTAATTATTATATTCGCACTTGGAGTTTCAAAGTAATGTCAAAATGTGCTGTTGCAATCGTTTTAATTAAATGCTCTGTTTGACAAGAAGCATAATTTTCAATGTTCTGACTACTTAATTAGCTGGAAAAATTATGGAAAATCAGAGTTCGGGAGCGGTTGTTGATCCACTATGCATAATCTTGGTGAAAAATGGAAGTAAGGGAGATCGCCTTTTGTTTCGCTACCCGTATAAATCATCCAGCCGACATTCTTCGGAAGAAGTTGATGAATTATTAGCTATCAAAGGGATTTCTTTGGGATCATCAACATCAGCTCAGCCTTTCAGATCAAAATCCAATTCCTTCTCAACAATCAGTAATCATCATGTGCAGGGTCATGAAATAAACCCATTGGATAACCTTGGTCATGGAGTTGACGGTGATGGATCAAAATATTTAAATGGAAATAATCCGAATGCAAAAATAAGGAAGCTTTCTACCAAATCACCTCCAATCGTTCGTAGGAGAAATCCCTACGCAGTTTGGAAAAGTAATATGGGCGATGATTTATTTACAAACACTAAAACTTTGCAAAAAGAAACTGATCATTTAGATAGCAGCAACACTCCAGTTCTTGGAGAACTGAGTGATAAGGATTTATCAAACCTTTTGGCTGTCAACTCGGATTTGTCTGAGAAAAAGTTCGAGTTAAAGATTAATGAAGTTCGTTTTGTGGGGCACCCTACTTTAATGCACAACCCGAAGGGAGTGAGACCAATTAATCCAGCGTAAGTGCAGCTGCGTATACTTTGATCAGTGCTGCCTTTGTTCCTTCTTAATTAATAATCCGTAAATTATAAAAGTGCTTCATGTTTTGATTGCAGGTACCAAACGTCAGTCAAATTGTTTCATGTTGTATTTTGTTTGAATGCTCGAGCAAGTCATTCGATCGTAAAATGTTTCTATGATTTGAGTAAAAGACTGGGCATTGGTCTTCGCCACGAAGAGTACAGGTGTGGTTTTGTGAGCAGTGAAATGAAGTTAATAATTTCGAAGCACGACGAAGCGTGTCATGATCACGGGGATGATTCTGAAGAGCAATTGTTTGCTAGAGAAGCTTTATTTAATGATATTCTTGCGATGAGTAGGCTGGCCAAGCTAATGAAACAGGTGTATGATGATGTTTGTCAGACTGGATTCATCCGATTAAAGATCAATAATTGGGTCCAGATCAGTTTTTGCTTGCCCCAGAAGATTCATACGCTACCGTAAGAAATACCATTAAATTCCGTTAAAAAACATTCAAAATAAAAAGTAAATTACAAAACAAAAGTAAAATGTAAAAGAATCTCAAATGACTTCGAAAAAATTAAATTGATGTTATCGTTAACGTATGGAATGAAATATGTTTCAGGTTTCGAAGCAAGGCACCTCTTGTAGATCAAGAGAACATTCACAAATGTTTAGAAGCAATACGTCCATATCATGCCATTCTCTTGCTAGTAGACTTGGAAGAACTAATGGCAAGTTTCTGGTTCGACGCCTCCTCGACAATCCCTCGACTTCTCAAGAATTACTCGCCTCTCAAGAGCTTACAGACGATGGCTGCAGATGCGGATCTTACATTGTCCCAAGTTGTGGAAATTGCTTCCCATTTAGTCTATTGGGCTGCAGCCGTTGTGATTTACCCGATGTGTGAATCAAACGTCTACGTGGTAGCTCCAGATGCTCCCGTAACATCACCTGAACTGGCTTCAGCATTTTCTGAGAATTTTCAAGGCATCTCACTATCGCAAACGTTGGCAGATTTTTCAATGCCTATGCCGCTAGGAGAAAGATTGAGTCCAATTATGCTGGGTGGGACTTCCACCCAGGTTCAGTTTGTACAACTGGTCTGTTGGTTTCTCAAACACCGACTTCTGATTCAGCTACATACGTACATTTATCTATCCACATATTTGGATAGCTACACGGTCGATAATATGAATGGGCGATTATCGGAGGCTGGTGATGATGACGGCAGTATGAAATTAAGCATGCTTCCCTACGAACTCGACGAATATGATGAGGCTAATGGAAGCGACTCATTCTCCGAAACTACAAATGACGACATCCGAGTGGGCATCAGTCCCATTCCCACTCTCACAATACCTGAACAAGAAATGATTAATATTGTCAACGATGTTACTCTTCCTCCAGGTGCTGCAATTATTCATTCACATTCCACTTCTGGCTTTGTAATTGGTTCCGAATTTCACCATCATCCTCACCATCATCATCCTGTATCGGAGCGAAGACGGGAACCGAGCGGTGACACAGATCGTGATATTAGAGAAAATTTAGAAGATGGTATTGAACGTCTGGATAAATTCAAAGGAACTTTATCCGAGCTCCACGAGTCGGTGAAGCGTGCTGTTGCTCAAGTTAAAAACCCATTATCCATCCAAGACGTTAAACTATTCTCAAGGCTGTCTAAGTATTTTACCGGAGAATTTCATATTGAAGAAATTATGTACAGGGAAAACTTAAGAAGGTCACAAGTTATGTTACTATTAGATAAATTTCGTGATGTTCTCATCACAGTGGAGAAGGAAGATACGGATATCAATATTTTTAAATATGACGATTGGTGATCTGTCGTATTTCAATTTTTGGCTTTGATCTTTTATAGTGATAATATTAATTACTGGAAAAATTGTTTGTAAACATTTTGAAACACACTTCAACGTTTATATTTATATCAATCAAATTGGTTCACTATTTTTGTAGACTATTGCGTCATGATTTCAAGCTAAAATTACGGTTCCAGATGTTTAATTAATTGATCATGTAATAATAGTTCAATATCGAAGTGCTTAAGTTATGCGGGATAATTAATATTAGCAGCTAAATGTATAAGCTTCATTTAAGTAAAAATCTAATTCCGTACTGCTCCCTTGTTTTGATTTGGTTGAACATAAGACATAACTCGATTGTGTTTTTTCTGTTTATATTCACCAACAATAAATATTATTATGAACTACTTGGTATAAATCAGTCCTGTACGACTGTATGTATGCAAAAATAACACGTCACATTATCGACATTATGGAATTAAGATTGTTGCGAATTTGTATCTTCAGAAACCCGAAGGTTCGATTGGCTGCACGTAACATAACACTAGATCAAATTTAGTTCATTTATTTTATTAATTTAAAAAATTAACTAACGATTAGTAATATCGAATAGACGCATACTATAGTTTATGTTATTGCTAAATGTCATGTTGAAGTTACTGATCCTTAGTTATTAGTAAAGTTTTACTTGAATACAACGGGATGAATAATAATTACTTACATATTTACATAGCGAGCTAGAGTTCAGATTTGTTACAAATAAAGAATAATTGCTACCAAATAGAGAACATCGATTAATTTTGCTGTCATGAATCGCTGCTTAACAATACTTAGTGGTTGCGAATGCGAACAATACAATCTATTCACTTATATTTCAATAATCGTAATCTCCATTATTGTCGCGATTGTATATTCGCTTGGAACGGCACATCAAAGACTTATCAGACATTATAATTGTTTTTACAAGGCACGAGAACACTACTGCGCTACAGTAGAAGAATGGCAAATATAGGAATGAACCGACAAACAGTAATGATAGAAATGAAAGATATTAGATTTCAAAAATTTCAAGCAGATACACGTCCGCTAATGATTTCGTCACAAAGTTTAGAGAGCTGCTGATTTTCACGGGTTTTTTGTTCCAAGTCATTATCTAAGGTATCTACTCGCATTTCCATCCGCATTAATCGTACTTTTAGGTTCTCATTTTCGTGTCTTTTTTCCCGCAGCTTGTTGTCGTACTCAATATAGGTCCTGAAAATCAAAATAAGGATTCGAGTGTTAGAGATATTATTACATCAATCTACAGTTACAGTAGGTTGGTTCCAATTTTTGGTCATATCATCAAATCTCTAAAACTATGAAGATGACATACGGAAGATTTGAAATACAGCAAAATTGTAAAACCCAATACTTACATTTCCACCATTTCTTGTATTTGATTCTTGAGAAGTTCTATCTTTTGCTCACGAAGGACCATTCGATTCATCAAGTCTTCATCACGAGCCCTTAAACTGATCTCGGAATCTGCATATACTCCCACTAATTCTTTAGCTCGCAAGTATTTTCTGTATCAATAATAATACAATGGGCAATGCAATTTAAAAATATATTAGATATTTAGAATCAATAGCAACATCAAAGGACAAACTACTGACTAACCCCATAAGATCATTGTACGCATTCTCTACATTTTGAAGATCGCTATACGTCTGATCTCGGTCTTTTATAACTTCCACATTTTTAGACTCTGATTTGGCATAGGCAGCACGAAGTTTTTCCAGCTCATTTGTATAAGCAACAATTTTCCCTTCGTACTTTTTGATCATTTTCCTGTAAGTTAACCAAACATTTTAACTATGTAGTAATAGAAACTCAGATTAGATGCTTAATGCAACTGTACTACTAATGTATTGCAACAAAACATAACGACTCTCAAGATTCTGTTTACCCCTCTTTTTC
>JAAXYX010004807.1:0-11819 GCA_036851915.1 Ptenothrix huangshanensis
CAATTGTTTCAAGTTTTGGGCAAGAGAAGAGATTTTTACATTTTCGTCCTCCAAGGCCTCTGTTCAGCACTGCGAACATAAGATGTCCTATTTTACCTGGTTTTGAAATTGTGGCTCTCTGTTGCTGTTGGCAGCTGACTTGGGCTGGGGAATGGGAGTTTCACCCATGAGAGCTCAAAATCCATTTTGTGGCTAGCGACTAAAACTTTAGCTCGGGCTTGCAGGTTGCACATTTTCACACTCGACTTGAACATTTTCAAAGTCGAGTGTGACCTATGCTCAGGGAAGCTAGTTGCACATTTTCACACTCGACTTGCACTTTTCTGGTTTTAATGGTGATTTTGGCTCCACCACGGGAGATTATTCTATCTGAACTCAAAATTCTACTCTCCTGCTTGTGCACAAAGTGTTTCCTCATTCAGCGGAACATGGAACTTGTTGTACTCCGTCTCCGCACACTCGATAAACACAATCATTTTAACTTTCGAATGGGCTTCTTTTTTCCAATATTTAGTAGCCGGCCTTCGCCAAACAGCTTTTTCTCAGACCTGAGAGTTACTCCCATGAAGCTCAAAAAGAGCTTGCTGGCCATCGCTAACCATTTTTTCCTCAGACCTGAGAGTTACTCGCTTGAAAGCTCAAAATGAGCTACTTTGCTAGCTTTGCCGATTGCCCTGAGGCTCGGGCCGATCGGAAAACTTGATTTCTTAGATTTGGAGCAAACCACGTAAATATAGAATGCCTGATAGATCATTTTGACAGTGCGATCCGTTTAACCGTGCGGTCATTTCGACTGTGCGGTCATTTTAACTGCGCGGGGGTTGTAATAGTACGGTCATTTTGACCGTGCGGTAATTTTGAGCTTACGCTCACTTTAACCGTGAGGTAAATTTAACCTTGGGTCATTGTAACATTACGATTATTTCAATCGTGTTGTCATTTTAATAGTGCGGTCGTTTTGACCGTTCGATCATTTTAGCTTTTGTTATCTTGACCAGGCTATCATTTTGACCGTGTGGTCATTTCGACTGTGCGGTCATTTTGAGCGTGCGGTCATTTTGAGCGTGCGGTCATTTTGAGCGTGCGGTCATTTTGATTGTGCGGTAATGTGGACCTTGAGGTCATTTTAACAGTATTGTCATTTTGACCGAAGGGTTCTTTTAACAGTGCGGTCAATTTAACAATGCGGTCAATTTGATTCAGCGGTCATTTGTAGTGTGCGGTGTATTTTACCTCGTAGTAGTTCTGACCGTGCGGATATTTTGATCATATGGTCATTTTGACGGTGGGGTCATTTTAATAGTGCGGTCATTTTTACCGTGGTGTCATTTTAGTAGTGCGGTCATTTTTACCGTGGTTTCATTTTAATAGTGCATCCATTTTAACCATGGTGTCATTTTAACATTGTGGTCGTTTTTAGCGTTAGGTCATTTTTCCGTGGGGTCATGTTGACCTTGGCGTCAAGGTGACCTCAATATCAAGTTGATTGTGTGGTCAAGTTGACCTTGGTAGTATTGTAATTCCTGTTTGAAAGTGAAACATTAATAAAGGTAATAGTGGAGCATGGTTCCATAAATGTTTGTTACATGGGACTGCGGTATATTTGGCCCGAGTGTGCAACTTTTCCGATGTCGACGGTGACCTTAGCTCGAGCATGGGAGTTTCGGCTATCTACGCTAAAATCTTTAACTTTTGCTCAGACCTGATAGATACACCAAGTTTTAAGCTTTAAGCTCAGAATGAGCTTGTCGGTCGCCGACAAAAAATTTCTGCTCTGATTTGGGAGTTACACCCATGAAAGCGAAAATGAGCCTTGTCGATATCGACGGTGACTCTGCCACGGAGATGCTGGTTTCACACATTCCAACTTGAACTTTTCCGATGTCTACGGCGCCTTTGGCTCTTGCGTGGGAGTTTCGCCCATCTACGCTAAAATCTCTCCCTTTTCCCGTCTTCCTCAGACGGCGATACATGGAACTTGTACCTTAATAGGGTCATAGTTACTCCAGCAGTTTATCAGCGCTACCGAGTGCTCTGAGCCTTGGGATGATTGAAAAACTTGATGTCTTGGATTTGATGCAAACCAAGTTTATCGAGGTCACCATGTCATCGCACAGTCGGAAAATACAATCCTTTCAACTTTCGGCAAGTGGAGAGATTTTTCACGTTATTATCCGAAGAGAACTATCATTAGCATTGCGCACATAAGACGTGAAATTTCGCTTGGTTTGGAGATTTTCGCTGTCGGTTGTTTGAGAAAAATATTGAACTGTATATTCGTAAAGCTACTGTTGATAGTTTTAGTGTATGGATGCTTTTTTGCACAATTTCAATGACAACCTCATTTAAATAACACTGTTTAGACAGAGATTCTTCGAAACACCGTCCGCACTTTAAAAAGTGAACAGTATCGACAATATGTATGAGTGTGAACCAGTGTGAACTTAGTTAAAAGTTTGTTACTTTTTAACACCGTACCAACCCTAATAATAGTGTACCAGCTCAGTTGTCATATGTCACTATAACTACTCTGTGTTCTTAGCTGCTCCGTATTCCGTAACCAATCAATTCACTTTACTACGAATTCGTAATATGCTCCGTAAATTAATTGTTACGAATACTGCAATTGTTTTACATTTGCCTCCTAGCAAATTAGACTACTGTTTATTCCGCATAAATAAATGCAGGATAACCAACAAGCATTACACTTAAGTCGGAAATACTGCAATTCTTAGGAATTGTTGGGGATGTTGCAAACTAGCAGTTAAAGTTGTGATTAAACATTTGACGTACCTAATTATAGCTGCTGCTGTAGTAGATTAGTGTTTTGGAATAAATAGAGCAGTTTAGAAGTTGCAGTAACTTACTGCAATTTCAAATGAATTTAGTTTTTATTGTGTAGTTTCACATTTATCAAAAAAATCTTTCATCCATTTATTGTTATACTGTTATGTATTATTGGAATTATTACAATAAAAAATTGCGCTTGCTCCGCCATTTAGTTTGAACGAGATTGCAATAAAAGTGAAATTAAATCATTGTATGTAAATATGTTTCCCAAAATCTATTGCTTTCCCTAAAAGGAAAAAATTATCTTCTAATGGTATTTTCATCTTTATTTTATCGTTGATAGTACATGGTAATGGTATGTACATTAAGGTACATAATTCTATGAAATTATTGAATCAGCGGGATGAAAATGGATTACAAAAAAGACTATGGCGGTGTATGTGAAACTAGATGTCGCTTGTTCTTGTTATAAAGTTATAATTTTTCCTGAAGGCGGAAGGCTACGAATTTGAATGTTTGCGGCGGCAACTGATGTTGCACACTTCACACTTTCTTTTTCACTTGTGCAAACATTAGCGATTCGAATTCGATAGTAGCCCCGATAGTAGACACAAAAATAATGTCTGAAAGGGATTATTAGGTAGTTATTTACAGTCATTGAGCTTCTAGTCGCCGTTTACTTTTCTTTGAAACTTACGGAGTAAGTACGAACGTCAAACGTGGTTACCTAATTGTGATTGAATTAGTAACAGTTAACTACAAAGTAATCAACAAAGGTTGAAGGTGGGTTAAGCAAGGCATAAGTTGCTGAGCGACTGCCAAAAACTGCGGATGACGGAGAAAAACTGCTGGCTGACTGGCTGTACTCAAGGCTATTAAATCATAGGTAACAGATTCCTTGATCTGGATAGAAATGATATGTTGATTATTGTTGATCTTATCAAGTCCACTAGAAATAGAAATCAACAATCAACGGGAGATCAGTTGCGTAAGTTGTCGTTGTCATTTGGTGAGGCTGCAGCTTCAAAAGATAAAAGCAATAAATGATATATAGGGTATTGACAGTCAGCAGTTCAGCACTGATAACGACAACAAGTCACAAATAATGAATAATGAGTAAGTCACAGGTTATTAGTTTAAACAACAGTTAAATGATGGGAATAATTGATTGTATTCAATATTCAGCAACAACATTCGACATCATATTCATTGTTAGTTGTTGTTGTTTGTCGTTTGTCTAAAGTCACAAGTTGACTTGAATCATTTGTCATCAGGTGTTAGGTGAAGGTCAAAGGTGAAACGATGTAGATGTTTTTTTGTACCTATTTAAATTTTACCGTAACTGCTTAACTTACAACTTATGAATGTAGATTGTAGTTAGTAGCGATTTCTGTCAACTCGTCTAGCCTTTAATTTCAAATTTCAATGTTCAAAGGTACGTATTCGTCATATCGAGTTAATTATCAATGATCAACTATGGCAATCTGTTCAACTGACAACTTAGAACTGACAACAACAACCAACAACAACAACAACAACAACAAGTGACAAGCCGTTCCTTCCAACATCCAAGTTTACTGTATTTCACAATAGTTAAGTTTTGCGTTTTGTAAGTTGAGGCGAATTGTTTGTACTACTATGGGTTCTCAGTTAACTGACTATCAACTATGAACTAAGTATTACATTTTTTAGTGATATAGATGAGATAGAGTATGTAGAAGTTATGCATGGTAAAATTAGTAGTCAATTAGAGGTATACCATTGACCATGGTCGCCGTAAATCCGATGTAGTTTTGTAGAATTGTAAAGTTGTAAAAATAACTATAGCAATTTCTACAATTTTAAATTTATAAACCAAATTTTTGGGAGCACCGAATAAACTGATTTTGTAAAACCTTCGCCATTGATTTACGCAACAAAAAATAAAGTTCGACTCAAGGTCGAACTTTTGCTCGGCAAAAGTCTAGCTACCTTGAGTTCGACTACTTCTGATTCTTCAAATAATTCTTTGCAATCATTTTATTTGAAATCAAACGTAAAGTTTTGTGGAATATTAAAATAATATACATTCCCATAGTAATAGAGGTAAACCCAAGTCGATGTAAAGTGGTTGTAGTTTCGTAGAATTGTAGAATTGTAGCTGTTGCCATAGAAATGTACATACTTTTTATAATCTACCAGAAACTACAAAGTTTGATTACGATTGAAATTGAAGTAAGAGTAGTAATGCTGGGCAAGCGGCGAGAGGGCAGAAGATGAAACTGACAAAGCTGTTATGTGAATTACAGTAGCAGAGCTTTTACAAATTTATTCTTATTGGGTGCACCCAACTATTTGGTTTGTAAAATACAATTTGTAAAAATCTCCATGGCGATTTTTACAATTCTACAATTCTACGAAACTACAACCACTTTACAATGATTTGGGTTTACCTCTAATATTTACACTTCTACAATTCTACAAAACTATAACCTACAATCAAGGTAGCTAGACTTTTGCTCCATAGACAGTCTAGACTTTTTAAAGCCGAGCAAAAGTCTGGCTACCTCGACCTACAATACAACCTATTTACAGCAATTGGGGTATACCTCTATACATTTATTTGAAAATTAACCTTGAGCTTATTCATTTTCGTTGTTCTTTTTGTTTTAGAATTTAGTAACAAACGGAAAGTGATCGTCAGTTATTTTCTGTGGAGCCGGAAATTCAGTGTATGTTACTGTGATTCTTTTTGTCAAGTGTGGCAGGGGTGATTTATTTTGCAGTCCTAAATTATTGATCCATTGAATACGCACGATATTACTTCACACTCGGAACTTTTGCAAAGTAAACTCGACTGCAATGGAGTTAAAGCATGATCGCCAACAAGTAAGAACTTTAGAAGCTTAATTGTTAATCATACTTTTTTTAACAAACTTACTTATGTCATTCAGATGTTGTGTTACACAGGATGTAAAGAGTTTTTTGTTTTTAATAGAAAACTACTGATACTGATACTGCTGACTCTGACGATCCAGAGTTTTCAAAATGGGCCAAAAACTTGCTCACGCGTCAGGTTCCTCAAGCTTATAACTTTGGACAAAATTCAGGAATGGATAAAGCTTCGTTAATTCCTCCAAACTCGGGGTAAGCAAATGTTGAAAAGATTTTTTTACACTCCTAATTATTAATTTAACATACTATTATACAATTATTAGATGGCTTAAATGCAAATATAGCTAAGGTGCAGACGGATAAAAATATGATCTGGCTCCACTATGATAGTTTAATAGGTAATTTTAGTGGCCTGTTTACGAAGGCCCTTCGTAAAGAATAGAAGCAAAGTTTCTGGTTCTAGTTTAATTGAATTTATTTCAAATACCATTGGAATTTTCTGTACTCAGAATTTAGAATAATTAGATTAGCATTACCGTTAATCGGAATAACGATATTTTTTCTTTTGTCTTAATGAAATTGGGAAACGTAAACTGTATTGAATTATAAAAATAGATTATTAAAAAGTGGAAGAACCACATTCTGTGTTTACGCAAATGTATTGAATTCAGTTATACGAATATGGTGAGCTGTAAGAGCCCATGGCTAACTCTTGAATAAATTATTTATTTATTTTTCATATTGTTTAAGATTGTAATAATTTTGTGTGTACAAATACGTCTAGATTGTCTCCTACTGTTTGGTTTCTGAAATTACTTAGACAAATGTGAGATTATCAAGCATTATTATGTCGTACTGTTTTTTGTTCTAATCATGTTTAATTTTAATTTAACAGCTTTGATTATGAGAGTGCGATTGGGAAGTTTACATGGCATACGATTGGGAAAGATAAAGATATACCGTGTTTATTCCGGAATGGTTCAAAGTACTGTTGTATCCGTATGGTGGAGGGTTCAGTTACTCACGAACTTCAAAAACTTCTGCCTCAAGAGATCTACGATTTTGTAAATCTTCACTGTCAGCCAGTAAGTCAGTATAATCAAATGCTACATTATCGGAAAACCCGATGCGTGGAATTGCGCTTATTTTTGTTTTTATTATTTTTAACTAGTTTTTGAATAAATTTTTGTTTGTCTTTTTCTTACATTTCTGTTTATTTTAACATTTGAGTTTCAATATTACCATGACAGTTATCATTTTTTGCAGCAAAAATCGATTAAAAAAGCACAATTCCACAAAAGCACACTAATCGGGTTTTCCGCTATTAATTGTAAAAGAACAACAGTGTGGGCCGATGACTTTGAAATGACGTTTTATTTCCAAGATTTTATCATTGTAAATATTACCATGGTGTTTCCGTGATACTTGTTGCCATTTTTAAAACGTCTAATTACAATGTCATGTATAAGTTCCTTAAACTGTGTGTGACTGAACTAAACTAAATATAAATTAAAATGTGTAGGTATATTACCTTGGGTAGGTATATTAACGCATATTATGTTTTCTTCTAACTTCAGATTACCGCACTTGAAGCAAAATTACTCTCATATATTAATAAGTGGCACTGTGAGAGTTTCTACGGCAACGAAGATTTTTCAGAAAAAGATATAATCCTACCTGTCCAAGAGTTAGAAGAATTTTACTCCTACTTGACCTTTGCCAATAAGGTGCTATCAAATAAGGGACTTAACAAGGAAAATGATTTTTCGAAGTGCGGTTTCGTACGTGTTAGTAATTCCTATTTGATTCCTTATACGGTGCTCAAAAACGAAATTAATAGTGAGAAAGGAGTTCCATTGTTCTATTTTGAAGGCAAGACTGACATGCTTAAAAACAAAATAAAAGTAAGTATATTTATCTTCATTTTTAGAGTCAATATTTACAATGATAGCTGCGGCTCTTATTGGAAGTTTTACGGCACATCCAATTATATTGCGCTCTCTGAAAAAATAATAACATCGTAGCTGTCTTATTTTTTTTAAACTGTATGCAAATGTAATTATCAAATAACTAAACAGTTTTGTAATGTTTCAGATATTGACAGGATGGGAACTAGCATATCTGAAAATATGTTGCAGATTGCAAGGTGTAAAAAAAAATTTTATGGCTGGTCATTCCCTACAAATTGTCAAGCTTTCCGATATAAGATCCAATCTTCCAAAGGATTCTACTTTCACAGAACAGTGTTGGCTCACTTCGAAAGAAATTCGCTACCCCCTCAAGCCCCAGAAGGTATTGAATTGATAATCATCATTATTTGTAACAACTCCAAAATTCGGAGATGTGTCAACAAAATGCTAATTCCAAATCAATGAGCTTCCTTGCCTAACTAATTTAACAGACTTAAATCAGATCGGATAAAATAAATGCTAATGGTTTAGGTTTATTTTTCTTCTGATAATTGTGTGATTTCAGTAAACAAGAGTGCGACATGCGGCGGAAGCAGAAATTCTCTGAAGAATGGAATGAATAATAAAAAAACTGCATACTCCTAAAGATATAATTAAATTACACTTCGAAATCGTAAGATATCGAAATAGTTAACGTCCACTCCTGACTCCGGACTCAATGCAAGTGCTGCACACTATCTCGCCTAACCCTTTTCTTACCTGCAAAATAGTATTATTAATAGAATTATATGTTTCGTCGTAACGTCTTGTATTTTTCTCGTATCTCGATTAAGGAACCTAGATGATGTAATTATGTACAGTCATTAGAATTTTTACAAATAATAACATGTATGTACGCGTGTTTGTCTGCATAATCATTTGTAAGTTGTGTTTTGCCACCGTTTAAATAAAACAGGTAATTAAATTATAACTACGCGTTTGGTGGTACATTATTTTTGTATAGCGGTTAGCGTTAATTCATGATTGTGGCTACTACTTATAATTAACTATTAATTAAAATGGGAACGTAATTTGCTTTTCACTTCTTAACACTCACTCTCGTATCGCTGTGTGGTAGCGATTGACGATACAAAGCAATTGACAAATGTATAGTCACTTATACATATAATTATGCAGTATCCAAATAAGTCAATCTCATTTTCTCATATTTTTCAATGTCACTGTTTATAAGCCTCACAAAGTCATCCTTTCCTCTCTGAAGGGTTGACCATTTTTAGGTAATTAAGATATTAGAAGGAATCCACAATATTGTATACGTGTCCATTAGAAAAACAAATGGGTATAATAAATCTTTTTTTGTATTTAAAGAATTCTGTGGCTATGCGACTATAATTAATTTTGTGGCTACCGCTGTGCCATAATTGTGCCATTTTATTTTGCATTTAAGGTTGTTGGAATAACTATGATTACATTACTGAAATAGAAGATTTTGCTGTGCTAACAAAAATAGCTGCTAATATCAACTATCAGAGAAAACTACTAATGCTATAGAAGATTTTGTTGTAACATAAAGCAAGATATTGCAGATTACAGACCATTAATGATGACATGCATGCGATCCCTGTTACTTGCCACTTTCCTGGTGTAAGTAGCAGCATGAAAGAACGCTGAAATAAATTCTTTTTGTTATAGCAAAACGTTTCAAGATACTGCAGACCCTTATTTATTAACTGCTTTTAAAAATTATCTGCACAACTTCAAAACACAACACCAGTAGAAAAAACCATAGTTAAAATAATACATGTTAATTATAATTCTGTGATCTATGCTTTGTTTACAAGAAACTACAAACGTCACCTACTTTTCAAATGGTATAACTACTAAAGATGCATTATCGCAGCAACCCTCCTTATCCTACCATTTCCTTTGTCATGCAAATGTATTCATAATTTATTACAAGAAGTAGCTACCTGAAAATTCAAGGACCAGAGAGAATATCGTAATGATATAAAGCTGCAGTCTGTTGACACCCAGTTAGCCAAAGTCAAGCATCACTTTCGAGTTTTAAATAATTGAACAAAACTATTTTCGCTGTCAGAAACGTCGGGCATAGTGTGATCGTATTCTCATCCTCAGCGTAACTATTAAAGCATAAACCTATAGGTCAATTATTTACTAATGAAATTGTAATTTATATCAGTCAGGGTTAGTTGCCAAATATTATTCGGTATAGTAACTATTTCATAATTTATGTGTGGGTACTTTTATTATTTAAGCAGTTGAATCCGGTTAAATAGGGCGTAGGGGTTGAATAGATGCGAAACTGTCGAATTCCTGCCTTCATTTCGGCTGCAATTCACAATATCGAAAACGGGATTAAAATTCGTTGTGAACATTCAACATCAAACGCCGCTATTTAATCCAGCATTATCTTCTGGATTAATTGTATGTAAGTTGCTTTGTTTACTTTTCCTTACTTGGATATACCCAATTGTATATAATATGTATCCACACTCAGTGTTTCGTTTTGGTATGACGAAGATTAGAATGATCAGTTTCAAAAACTGTAATGGTTAACAAATGAGAAACACATTTGTTCGCTTGCGATTTGTTTCAACAAATCATCTTTGTGTGAAAGAATGTTTGACCTTTGCCATTCAAAATGACTTTCTGAATTAAATTTTATTGGGTGCCCTAAACCCTTTCAGGTTCTAGGGTCAAGGTTCAGGATGCCGCCCGAATTTAAGTTACAAATTCGAGGGAACGCAAATACTTCGAATTCTATTTCTCCTCCTGGACGGCAGACAAGAAATTCCAGGTCAAGGCCAAAGTCAAAGTCAGTTCCGTCCAAGGCGACGAAGCGTACGGTGTCGAAAAAGACAACTGTGGGTAAAAGGAAGAAGACCGTGGTAGTGACGGAAGAATATGTGGTCGAAAGCTTGTTGGGCAAACGACGGAGGAATGGCGTGGACGAATACTACGTGAAATGGAAAGGTTATTCCAAGTAAGTTTTCTATGTCAGCACATAATCAGTTATACTGACATGCTGAGCAAGCTTGATTATATACTCTCGTGGGTACATTAACCAGATGATTTTTTTAGCTCTGATAATTCGTGGGAGCCGATCCATCATCTTACCAATTCTAAAGCATTAGTCGACGATTATAACGGCGTACAGGACAGTGGTGACGAGAAGAGAGACAGTAGAGAACGAACTCTTGAACGTGAAACTAATGAGGTACAGTACGACATCGAACACAAACCACAGTTTTTAGGTTCTATTCTATTTTATAGGATATAGCATTAAGTTTTAATATGGGGTGAACCTTTCCTTATCGCTGAAAATACTAGCGGAAAACCCGATGAGTAGTGCTTTTTGTAGTGCTTTAGGCATTTATGTAGTAGTGTCGTGGAATTGCGCTTTTTTTTATTGCATTTTTATTTTTATTCTTTTTAATTTTTAGCTTATGAGCAAATATTTTTGTAATTTTTTCAAATTTCTGTTGAATTTAGCTCTTAAATCCAAATATTTTTACAGAGGCGTATCCAGCAATTTTTGCGCGGTAGGCGAGCTGGCCAAATGCTGATTTTATCTAGAGTAAGTTTTATAGTTTTCTCCAAGCAAAAAGGTAATTTTTCTTACGCCAGCATTTTGCAAAAGTATGATAGCCATTTCTATACGTAATTTAATTCACACGTAAATAATAAAACGCTATCAAAAGAGTGAGTAAAAAAAACACTTAAAGAAATAATATAGGGTGAGAGCCGTTCACGTTTTTGGGTTGTTATTTTAAAACGTTGGCATTCGTAATTTTATGCGTTTTAAATTTTTGAAAATATTAATGCATTAATTTATTGGGTTATTTGGATTTTTGGAAATAATTTGTTTCATAGTTTATTGCGTATTTTAGTAACTGGTGTACATCATTTAATTGAATATGAAGTTTTACAATTATAGAATATAAATTGAGAATTTATTGGGAATTTTTAGAGTTGTAAAACGTAATAATAAGGCGACCGGAATTATGCTTTTTTTTTGCCCTGCCATTATGCTTTTTCGGGAACCTCATTATGCTGTTTTAATGCTTTTTTGGAATCTCATTATGTTTTTTATGCTTTTTATTTCGGACCCCATTATGCTGTTTTTTGCCTTTTTCGGAACCTTATTAGGATTTTTATGCCTGTTTGGAGTCTAATTATGCTTTTTATGCTTTTCTTTGAACTGCATTATGCTTTTTATGCTTT
>JAAXYX010004808.1:0-11818 GCA_036851915.1 Ptenothrix huangshanensis
CACGTAGTCATAAAAAAAATAGTAAGCAATATTTTTTCACAATTGAAATTTTTATAGAAAATACCTTATTCGCCGCTTTTTTCAGATTTTGCCCACTGTGCAGCCTAGGGACGGAATAGTTTTGAATTTCTTTGAACCGTTTGGCTGTGGTAATTATTGCAAAAAATTAATTAACATGGGCGGTATAGGAAATCGTTCAAAAGTAAAATGAATTTCCTCAAGCCATTTTTTAAGCGATTTCTACAACCGAGATAGATTTCTGTTCCTCTGAATGTGCGCTTTTACGTATGGTTTCGGATAATTTGGTTCATCAAAGAGATTCGACCGAAATAATGTCAATTTCATAACTTCCAGCTTTGAAAGGCACTTAACAAATTACAGGAAAACCAGCCGTCGTAAAAATAATGTAGATCGTATGACAAGTTGTCTAAATGTTCAATTTATTTAATAAGGTGTTTAGTATTAATTGCTTCTAGGCATGGCTAACTTAAAATCCTCTGTGAATTTGGGCAAGACGAAAACTCAGACATTTTCGAAATGTTCGACATTTTTGGTTTTTGGACAGTATGGCCAACCTAAAAATACAAAAAATGGCCAAAATAAAGGGCGTTTTGAGGCAGGGCATTGTGAAACAAAGTGATTTTGGCATCTTTATCTGGCGGAATAATGAAACACGTCTTGCACGCAAACACTTAAGCTATTGGAATTCCATTCACAAATCCTCAGTTTTATTTACGTTTTGATACGTTTTCTAAACTTCATGGTTCATAAAACGACAACTTTGAATTATTGAATAACTGCAGTGCTGTGCATGCCAATTGGGTTTTATCGCACATCACATCTCATATGCAATGAAATGTAAAAGTTCTAAAGAGTCGTAAAATGATATAACAATGATTACTTGCAATTTTAACATCCTACATAGAATGACCTCGATTAAACTAAACATAGAAGTTGGCGCAGTTATTTTTAATCTATCATTCGTTCAAAGCATATATGTAGCTTACAACTCAAATCATGTAATAAATAAAGAAAGGTTTAAGGACGTTTTTGTTTGATTCAATTCAAACGATTTCAATTTTTGCTATTTCACACCGCTAAGATGCCCTATTTGCTTAGATTTAAACGGTTAATGTACACATTTTGTGCACAAAATTGTGTATTTGGAACAGCCAGATCAGATTCAGTGGGCATCTTGAACGCTTTAAACATGCCGGGGAAATTGAGCTTAAATTGAATAATGACATTTTAGTCATTGTATTGGCTCAGTAAATGCCTTATTTCCATAATAACAATAATTCAGTCAATAGCCATAATTTTGAATTTGACTATTGACGAAAAAATGCTCTCAGAACGGGATACATGAAAGAGAGTAAAAATTTGTTGTGATAATCAACTAACTATGGTTAGGGATGGCTATTTTTGAACTCCCTGGGAGTTTTGGGAAATTCTCAATTTCCCGCAAATGGAAAATTACACCTATTGAATAGTGGCCTAGAATTCATACGTTCAGAAAATGCACATAAACCTCCAACCACGCATGTAATAGCACGCAAAACTTGCAAATGGTAAATGCATTGGCGAAGCCCCTAGCACTGCCCAATGTTTAATTTCCTGCTTTGGATGGAAATGCCTGGCTTTGTTCGACAAGGTTCCGAAATCTATCTCTATCAGTTCGACCATAAACTCCTCTCGCAGTCTCTGTTTCACATCTGATTGATCATCGTGCATTCCCAGTGACCTATCCAAGGCCATTTTCTGTTCCTTCGGCTCCTGCTAAAGTCTGGTTCTAACTTTCTGATCATATTGGCCATAAAACGCACATCATATTTAGTGGGGACACTGAAGGTCTTGTTTCCACTGTGACCTCAATTCGTTACCCCTCAAAATTGCACCACAAATTGTTCGCGTTCCTGTTTTGCCGTCGTCGTCTTAGCCAGTCATCAGTGATTCAAGCTGAACGTGGCTCTCCGTATCCCACTCGTCAGTGTTATTGGTACTGTCATCATTGTCATTCATTGTCATTATTATTCATAGTTTATGCATATGTATAATTCATGAATAATTATTCTTGTGTTACTTCTTCATCAACGCTGTTTAATATCCTAATTAATATTTTGTTGGCTCGTAGTAACCATTGTTCTACCGTTACCCCGACCACCATTTGAATGGACTATCTTATCGTTCTTTTATGTATACGAATTTACGGGATTTCTGAAATGGGGCTTTGTTAGTGTTGAACCCCAAATAGCACACATTTTTGAAAGTTGTTGCCACGAATTCCCTTAAGGGTGGTAGTGCAGTGACTCCACTCTTACGAGCATTCAGTCAGTCGTAAGGCATGCGCGTTTCCCTTTTGCATTTACAGTGATTGCTGAAGAACCTACTCCTTGTACTTGCGTCAGACAACACCTCCCGGGTGACAAAATCCACTGCCTAAGGCGCAATTAGTCCAGGGGCAGACTAGCCGTGGAAAAATAAAGAGTACTCTGTCCAATCGGCCATAGACTCCTCTCATAGCCTGTGTTTCGCTACTGAATCGTCGTCGTGCATTAATGCAGTAACCTACCCAAGCACTATCATTTATAAACATTAAAAAAATACTAGTAATAGCAAATTAAAACCATCCGCAAAAATTGCCTAAAACGAAACCAAGTTAAGTAAACGAGATGTTTAGTTTAAAGGTTAATTGTAAACTTTTATCTGACTTGTACTGCAAGCTGCATGGTAGTGTAGCGAGGTCAAGCTTCGTTAAATCTAATTTGCAAACGGCACGAACAAGTTGCCGGGCGAATTTTACTTCTTCAACTAACCCTGAGGAAACGGCAATCAAATCTTCCAACAATTTTCCGCCCCAAAATTGTATATTTAAAAACGCTTGTGCTCATTCAAAAATAGTGCAGCATAAAGCATATAGCACAAAGACGGGAATTCAAGGGAAAGTGAAGTCTCTTCTGAGTGACAACGAGTTGTCTGCATTTACTGCCGAATTTCCCAATGTCATTAAGGACTTAGTGGGACTCGAAGGATTGGAAAAGATGACAGAGACAAATGCATGGGTAACCAAAGTAGCGGAGTATAATGTGCCCCACGGGAAGTTGATTAGGTATTCAAATTATGTCTTACAGAAATATCACATCTTTTATTTAAAATTTTTCCCAAATTTTGATATTTGACTTCAAATAAAAAAAACTGTTTCCGTAAAATTATCTTAACTGGACTTACGAGGAAAGTATTTTACGCTATAGTCCTGAATATCCTCGAAATATTTTTTTTCGAAAAGGGAGCATTAAAAAAGTAGATTTGGTTGAGAACATGTTCAGAAAAGACATTTGTGTTCGTTTCGTCGGAGTTTTGAAAGACTCATATGTACGCACTTAATTTATTGTATTTAACTTAAAACAAAGCTGATTAGGTATTAAAGCTGATTTGTTCCTGAAGTATCATTTGTTCTTCAGTACTTTTAATTTTACTGTGTTGTGTGCAGACCACTTCTTTTGATCAAGACAGCCAAACTTGCCCAGGATAAATTTGGATTACAGGAAGAATTGCCGAATTTAAACCGTATAGCTTGGTCCTATGAATTTGTAAGCAAAACCAGAAATCGACATACTGAAAGGAACAAATGGCGGTTTGTTTTAAAAGTTGACAATTTAACAGTGAATATTCTAAAGCACTTTCTTTTGATTTGGTAACTAATATATAGCTCCATGCGTTTATAACCATCGTTGATGATATCATGGACTCTTCAAAGACTAGACGGAATCGTCCATGTTGGTACTTGGTGAACGATTTGGGGCATGCTGCTATTAATGATGGAATTCTACTAGAAACTTGTGCGTATGCCCTTCTAAAAAAGTATATGAAAGGCGTCTATCCTCTTTATGGGGAAATTGTAGATATGGTACACGACACTATTCTTAAATGCTTGTACGGTGAAAGAATGGATGTTTATATCGCTTCTCGGAGAGACTACAGCAAGTAGGTATCCACACTCTCAATGATTATTCATAATTGTTAATATGTCGCATATATTAGCTCCCATAGGTACAATTACGCTGCCTTACACTGGTGTATCTAAAACCTATAATATCATCGTCAGTTTCATATAAAGTGCATAGATCACATCCCGAGATGCATTTTTAACGCTTTGCACATGCACTAGAGACAAACCCTAATTTTTCCTAGTTATACCAAAAACGAGTCAACTTTTGTGCCTAAAATTCATTTCTCTTTTAAGATTCTTTAGTGTTTACAGCCTAATGACGTATTTTTTCACATTTTCAGGGTATCCATGGATTTATATAAGAGAATAAAGATGTTTACAAATGGATTCTATACTTTCTATGCACCGATTGCGATGGGGCTGTTAATGGTAATTTTTCAATCATGTATCACTACATAGGTATGTCAAAGGCTGTTTTTAGTTTTATCTTGACCTAAATGCTTTCTTTCAGATCTAGTCTTGTCGTGACATATCTGTAAAATATATAAAGATTCTCAATCATGGCATAAATTATTTGATTACAGAATGGTTTCGACTGCCCCAAAACTTTGAAAAAGTTGGAAACTTTTTCTCTAGATTTGGTATTATTCTACTGCGTTCAAGATGACTTCCTTGACTACTTCAATGATCCGGAGAAATCTGGGAAGATCGGCACGGACATTGAGGATGGCAAACTCTCTTGGCTATTTGTTACTGCTTTGACGAAGGCCAACAACGTACAGCGCTGTCACCTTTTAGTACGTAAATAGCCGTTAACCCGACCAAGTGACTCAACCCTGATCGATTCTCTTCGCTAAAATTTTGAAATATTTCCACAGATTTGTTTTTTCCGAATGTCAAACAATCTCAAACTGAATCTGTGTATCCCTATAGCAATAATATTTTGCGATGAGAGTCGAGTCACTTGGTCGGGTTAACGGCTGTAATAATTCGCACATAATTATGGTAAAATGTGTGCACATTTTAAAGGACTTAAAAAGTTTCACAACACATTTTGCATTTGGAAATTTTAAATCCACTTAGCATTAAAATATTAATAGAGTTAAGTATTAAAGTATTAAACAACATACTTTGCAATAACTATATAGGAAAACTATGGACGGGATGATGCTAAACACGTAAAGATAGTCAAAGAAATTTATGAGGAAATGAACCTAACTCAGACTTATCGTCAGTACGAAAGGGATGCACTGCAAACACTTAAATCTCAACTCAACGAATTGTCGTCCGTTGTTCCGACAGAACATTTGCACGAATTGATCACCCTACTGTTCGGTCGAAATCGATAATTTTAGCAAAAAGGAATTTTTACAACTTAAGGCTTTTGTACGATTACTGTAAAATAAGCAATTCTGTTTGGCGGCCAATATGTTTGACGGCCAAAATGTTTAGATGACCACTATGTCCGGCGGCCACAACGTTTTTTGAGGCGGCAGCCAATATTAAAGTAAATCAATCCTACTGTTCGGTCGAAAACGGCGTTCATTGACTTCACAGCTTAATAAATTTAGTTTAATTAATCATCCTTTCAAGGATCATTACTTTTTGTACTGTACAATAATTTTGTCAATTATTCATGAAATCGCAACTTCGAGGATGCTCTGCATTCCTCAATTCAACTCAAAATTCTACACTTACACGTAGTGTCTATGAAACTTGAATAAATTGAATCAATCAATCAAACACAAAATAAAACGACACCAATTATAATAATTCGTTTGCTTAATTGACTACTTTTTGTCTGTATTCGATTGTGTTTCCTCCATTAGATACAAGATGAATAAGTAAAATACTGAAGGACAGCAAAAAACATAAATGGACTTGATTTTGGATCGTGTCCAGTTACTTTTCTCTCCAATTCGCGATTAAACTGATTAATGCTGCACAGCGTTTTGGATGTAAGTGTGAATTCAAAGTAATTGGTTTAAAATACAAAATAAAAAACGTGCAAATTTTTGTTATTTAAAAGAAAGCAATAATTGTGGATCTAAAATTATTTTAGATCCACAATTCTAGAGCAGAAATTAATTATGAACTTATTTAAACTGAATTAAATTAAACTAATTAGGCAGCTGCGGTAGCTAACGAAGTTTAGGCTTTTGCATACCATAATACCTACACCGTGTACCCAAAAGTTTGTGTGATTGCATATGTGCGGTACACCTCCCACTTGAACTCGTACAACGTACAGTAAAAAGCAAACTAAATAAATATTTGTGTTATAGTAAATTTCATGCGCTTTCAGAATTTCAGCACTTTCAAGAATTACATGAAGTTATTTAGGCTTTTAAAAATTAAAATACCAAAAGTGAACAAAAACTCGACGGTCAAAAGTATGTGTGATTTCCTGCAATTAATAATACTACCCACTTTTTTGTCTATGTGAATCAGACTAGTACCACTGTGGCGGTTGGTGATGACGTAGTTAATTCGAGAAATACTCATCCTGTTGATGTTTGTTAGCCATTCATCACTCACACTTACATGCTTGAGTGATATTTCACAATCGGTTGCTCAATCAGTCTTGCGTTGTGGATGATTGAACCTTGGTGTTTTTACAAGTATTCAAAATTAAAACAGACCTTCATGAAAAAATACTGGCGTAGGCATGTCAAAAATGCTTTCCTGCGACGTTCAATGACTGGAGGTGGTGTTGGTAAAAACAACAAATGCGAAGATACATACTAATTCTATTCTCCTACTCTGCACAAGAATCGTATGCGAACAAGGATGGTGTTTCTTTAATTATTAATTTTATTAGCATCGTTAGACTTGAATTGAAGGTTTTAGGCTTTAGGTGAAGATGCGTGCCCTCGTAGTAAAGTGGTTTTCCTCCAAACTGAAACAGCAGGAGTCCTTTGTCCTGAGCTGGTGCTGATAAGAGGTCACTGACACCCAAGTATCGCGTTCGCAACTCAGAGCTCACTGCTTGTGACTGCGTGCATGCGTAATGAAGGGACAATGGCTTTTCAAGGGAATGCGACTTTGTTTGGAATTGGGTCGTGCAGACCAAGCGACGAGCAGCGGCTCTTGCCTCCTGCATGTTCCTACGGCTGCGCTTGCGTCTCCTCCGATCGGTCATCCAGTGATGGATTGTGGAACTCGAACTTTAATCCCGAGTTCATTGCTCGCTGCCAGTGGATTCTCGTCACTCTGTTACCTCCACTATGTAAGTGCATGAAATATAATAATTTAATTATATTGGGTCAGTGGGTAACACTAAACATGCCGCCGTCGCAGTGTTTATCATTTCAGCGTCCTTGCCTGCCGCTTATTAGTCTCGAAAAAGAAAGGATAAGCGGGTGAGGAGGATGAGTTGTTGTGCTTTGTCCTTCTCCTTGTTGAGGATCCACAACATACAGACCAGTGCACGCACTAGAAATCGGAAAACGTTGGCTGGGACAGCAGTGACAGACAGCACAACACAACACATTCCTTGCGTGCCGTGCAGGTTCGAACTTGTTCGCTGTTCGAAGTCTCTTCTTGGTCTCTTCACACGTCACCTATTCGTGGATGCACCCTTTCGCCTTCGCCTGGTCTAACCGTAATGGCCACGTTTAATAACAACAACTTTCTCCAGTGACAGGACAGTGACTACTTGTAGTCATAACTGGAGTTCAGCAACAGTCAGATTTCGGAAGCTTAAACTTCCAATCTGCAGGGTTCCGAGCAAGCACCAAACAGAGATAATATGGAGAATCTGAAGGCTTTCTTATTTTTCAACAGCTTTAATCACGACTAATTATATTTCATATACTGATGCTTGTCAAATCATATCGTCGGCTATTTAAGAGTCAACATTGCCTTAAAGCGTGGACTGGACTTAGGTCAAATTTACTCTTAGCTGACGATATTAACTAATTTGATGGCAATTACAGGCACGTTTACATGTAATTATAAATAATTGTAATTTCAAACAATAAATACTGCAATCGTCAACATTTCAACCAATAAAAATAAAATTGTTTGATTACTTATACATTAATTAACCTACATGATGCTTCAAACTGAATTCACGTAGGGGCGGATCCAGAAAAATTTTCTTGGTTTGAGCTTAATGAAAAAACCCGTCTTATCTATTGCTTTCTAAAAAATCTGATTGTTATTATCAATTGTTAGGAAATAGCAAATAGCTGTATTAGACAATGATTTATACAAAAAATACCTTCCCGAATGGAGTGTGAATATTGATTGTTGCCTCTTCAGTCTTGACATCCAATGGGTACCTAATTTTAATTAGACCACGTGATTCTACACGAATTAATTTAATATCTACGAAGGTAGGTTAGTGGCTGCACAGTACCTAATATTAAAACGAACTTGGTTTGGTGGCGGCTGCTGATGTAGGCCAGTTTATTTTACACCAAAAAAATAATCCTTATGCCTACCTCGCACGTTTGCCTAAACAAGAAACTAAAATTACAGGATGATTTTGAAACAATTGGAAAGATTTCCCCCGTGTATCACTGTAGATAGTTTTACGAGTTTAACAACGAGTAAAAAATGTACTAAACTTTTATAGGAGACGAAGACATTCCTTTACGTTTAATTAAAATGCCGAACAATGCACAATCCTAAGCACATGGAAAGCATCACAAACGAATAAATTGAGCTCGTAATAAAAGCGCTTTGGTTTAGTTGCTTGTGCCTTATTCATCAACTTAAACTATTAGATTTATTTTGATAGAAATCATCAATAAACATTACAATCATGGTGAAAATGACGGAAACAAGTTTGATCTTGCTGACGATTTTTGCGACTTGCATCTTGGCCTACCCAAATTTTGTTTCAAATGGTCAGGAGGTATGCAAGTCTATGATCCCCGGTCATGGACCTAATCCACAAACTTCACCTGCCCCTTACAAGATTACTGTTAACAAACCTAAAGTTCAAAGTGGACATGAGATTGAAGGTAATTAGATGATTAGAGAGTATAATGCTATATTAGTTATACAATTATCGATCATGAATGAATACATAATATACCATGTCGGTACTGGTCTACGGTATTCTCTACCATTGTCAAGGTGTTCTCTATTTCGAAACCCTTCTCTACCCCATAGTCTAAGGTGTTCTCTACCTCCAAAATATTCTCTACTTTTCTGCATTAAACTACTGGGGTAGAGAAGAAATTTCGAGTAGAGAACACCGTAGACCAGTACCACTATGTCCTATTTCACTGAAATATTAAAGCTTTAGAAAGCAGTAATGCATTAACATCAAAAGTATAAGTTAAGTATCAATGTATACCCGAAATTTGAAATTGCGCTCTATCTGTAAAACAGCGGGTTACTAAGTGCGTCATAAGTACTTGAGTTTATCACATGATAAACCATGATCACCTATTATGATAAATTGTATACTATTTTTACGATGAGATATTTATTGCACTTCATAATCAGTTAATTAAGTAATTTTGTTTGCAGTGACTATAAGTGCGTTAAACGGTGTTGAAGGCTTCAAAGGATTTTTCTTACAGGCAAGAAATGAAAGAGATGGACCCATCGGCACCTTCTCCCAATCTAGCAGTAACAAAGTTCATAGCTGTAACAAGATGAAGGCGGTCAGTATTCTACATTTAGTTACACGTTATAATATATTCTTCTAGACTGCAAATTATTTATTCTCTGTGGTATTAGTAAAATATATTATACGTAATTATACTTATAGAACGGCGCTCATCATACTGGTAGACAAGTCAAGAAATCTGTAAAAGTATTGTGGAAGGCCCCAGCTAAATTCAGCGGAGAAGTTGTCTTTACGTGAGTCCACAAAGTTAAAGTGATTTGATTGTGTAAAAAAGGTACCTAAAGGTGATTTAATCTAAAGGTCCTTCATTTTTGTTTCCGTTGCTCTTATTTTTTAGTGCAACATGTGTTAAAGAATATAGCACTTTCTGGACACAGATTAAATCAGAACCGGTGAAGATAACGGCGGTATGCACTTTCTATCATTTTAAATGCGTCTAAAACAGATAGTATTATCTCATGCGCATTATTATAGATTCCATATTTAGTGATGATGACAACCCAAATATTAAGCTATACATTTTTATACCGGTATAGTTGTAATTTGTCGACTTTAATTAATTTCAATTTAAAAACTACTTTATTTCAGCCATGATCACCATCCCGCACTGTACCGCATTGCACGCCCACTCATTCCTCATTCATTGACTCCATCAACTCGCCGTTACTCTCTAATTATTTTTTCAGCATTATTATAAACCCGCGGTGATTAGCTTCCAACTTTCAAGCTTCTGACTTTCAATTTCATCGGTAAGTTGATATTAATTAGTTCAATATTAGTTGATTCCAAGGAAGTCATCGAATTACTCATTACTTTTATGTTCGTTGGCGTATACACAAGTCGCCAAAAATCATTAATTACTTTTATAATAAATGCTACAATTATTCAACCAAAATAGTACAGTAAAAGACAACGAAATGTATAACCTAAAAAAATACACTGTGTCCTATAGGGCAAACACGGATTCGTGTCAGTGAGTTTATTTTTGAAAAACTTTGTTCTCTCTCTTGGGAGAGTGTACATACACTGATGATCGCAGTTAGGACGTTAGGAGTTAGGATTAGGATGCATCTGAAGTGTATTGGAAACTGGAAAGGCATTAAAAACGCTTCCTAAACTGCGACTGCGAGACGTGCTTCGGAATCCGAAGTCCGGATACACTTGAGTAGAACTTGGGTGGCATAGTGGCATCCTAGCTGCAGGGATATGCTATTTTTTCGTTACATAATTACTTACCAATACCAATTGCTTTTACATTTAAACATATAAACAAACACGTTTCTGTTGTCTGCGAATGCCCCAGTCCCAGCTTACAAGAATGGGATAGGGAGTACCGTAAAGCTTCTAATAGAGCCCCCCGGCTCTAATTTTTTAAGTACTTCAAATCCCGGGCTGAATTAGAGACCCAGGTTGTATTTGAGACCCGGGCTCTACCCATTTAATTGAGTGTATTAACCCGGATTTTATTGCCAAACTTGGTCTGTTACCCCGGGCTGTATTAGAGACCAGGGCTCTATTAGAAGCTTTACGATAGATAAGATGGGGGCGATGGGATTGCATCCAAAAAACTGAAGATAACGACAATGATGGCATGATGAGTGAACCCGGCCTTCCTACCTTCTTTCCCCTTCCAAGGTTCCGAGCTAGGTATAATAATTACATACCATGTCATTTGATTTAATTATTAATTCCTCTCTTTCCTAATAAATAATTTCGCAGCAGTCGTTATTCAATTAAACATCTAATTATCGATGATACTGTTGACCTCTTGTACCGTTCAGTTTTACATTTTATTAATCTATATCTATACTTAGAATTATTCTGCGATTAGTTTTTCAAAAAGCCATGCTAAACTAACTATAGATATACACTTCTACAAATAAGTAATAATTAAGGCTCTTTTTGACTTCACTTATACGGTCCAAGTTAAAGTGAAAGTACAACTCTTTGTTGTCATAGTCAACATTAGGTACATATGGCTACAAAGTAGTCTTTAACTTGGACGGTAAATTGAAGTCAAAATGAGCTTTAAACCTTCTATATTGAATTTATCTTAGAATAGAAAAATCTTTTGTGTACCTACCTTAAACTCCTTCAATTGTTCAATCGGTTTTTAATTGTACTCATTAAGTTAATAATTGTACTCATTAAAACAATAATTGTACCTACACTGTCAGGAATAAATCATCTTAAAAATCTTTTTAACGCATCTAAAGTGGCATTTCTTTAATAACGGATTACGCATCTCTTCGGCATCTTCAAAATAAAAAGATGACTAACTT
>JAAXYX010004809.1:0-11817 GCA_036851915.1 Ptenothrix huangshanensis
GGTTATAAAATGAAAAGAGCATCAGATTTCATGTACAAATATCTTTTACATGGTTTTAATGATGCTGACATCAGAAACAAGTGATTCACTACCAGTACCAGCACCAGTACACTCAACCAAGTAGGTGTACTGTCACTGTAATTATCTTCAACTGTATTTGTATCCAACGCACGTACGTCATTAATTATCCATTTTACATTATACAGGAGGGTGGAAGTAGGTGCATGGAGGAAGGTGAGCGGAATTTATCACAGCTTGTAGGTAGTGTTTACTGAGGATCGAATGCATTGAATATGAACCATACTTTAGTTAAACTCTATTGGGACATTATCAACGTAAATATAGATAGAACCATGGCCTGGCCTAGACTGACGATGAGTTGCGCTACACAACACAACATCCTAGAATTTAGTTTATTGGGGATTGGCGAAGGAGAATGTGTACAGTAGCAGTGTAATATTTACCTACTAAATCAAGTCGACTTTACTGCTCACTTTTGCGCGTAAATTTTTTTGTAAAATATTAAAATTTACTGTGAACTATTTACGCAGTATTGCTTTACTCACGTACTTTTTGACAGCATCTTTTCCTTTCCTGACTAACCTACTCAGCACGCACAAATTCAGTGACTTCCATTTCCATAATTTTATTTCTTCAGGGACTGTAGTGTATTCATATATTGTTTACCAGCCAGCTAAATGTGATGCTTATGATGCTTATTTATACCTAAAAGTAGTAATGGTGTGCTATACATAATTTCTGCTGTTATATTTAAAGCAAGTCAGCCATTATAACGATGTACTGTCCTAAGTCCCAATTCCTCGTAGGTACATACTTTCAAAGAATGTGGGATTTCGTCAATCTACATTAATGCACTATTATCTTACAGTAAGTCTTCCCTGTTTTCCATCAGCCTATGTATGTATTGCATACGTTTTTTATATCGATTTGCTAGATATTTAAAAAATGTACACATTCCTTAGTTAGTAACAATTGATTAGATATGTAATTTCTGCTACTGCCATTTCAAACCCTCGAAGATTAAATTGGCAGATCGGTGTACCAGCTTTTGCTTTCACACAATGGCTTTTCTCATTTACGTAATCGTGTGTTAGGGAAATGTGTTTGGAATGCATTTGAAGGTCGGTTGGAGTGGAGCATCATCTGAGAAATCGATAGGAAATTGGAAATACTCGTGAAATTAAATGAGACTGTGGAGTACGACGAGATGAGATGCAATGTAATGTAAAGTAATGTAATCACTATGGTGGACTCGGAAACGATTCCAAAACACAAGCTTCTTTGACAATACCTCAATAATCGAGTCAGCTGCAGCTACATCCACTAAACTTACAGCCAAACTTGCCGTTAGTATTTGCATTTCCCTACAGATCTTTCCGCCTCGTCGTATTTCCTATCTTAATGGATGTAATCGTCATTCACTCTCCATCACTTTAGTCTTTTAGTTTGACTATCTTGTCGGTCCTTTTGGGTAGAAAGTACTGGCTATAACATAACCATAACAATCTACTTTCAACCGCTCGGGTCATCCCATTCATTTCATTCCTTGAAGAATCTCTTCAGAACAAAGTCTCTTCGACATTAGATTCTATTCAAGTGCACGCCGTCCGTTAGCGTCATGGAAGAAATATTGGCAATACGCATCTGCATGTGCACGTCAAGTCAAATATCAGAATACCTGTAATAACTATACCAATGCAAATTTCACATAGCTACACATGGATTCAATAGAAAATCCCCTATTTGTTTCTACTCGAGATTTATACGAAACGTGTAGCCCACATTTTATAGATAGACAGACTATGTACCATTGAGTTGCCAAATTCTTAATTGCTATCCTTATTATGCCCCTTTGATGGAGGTATGGCTAGTGTTTTAGAACATTAACGTCGTAGCGTTCGCAATAAGTTCCAAAGTGTTTAAATGATCTGATGATGTGTTCTTAACTGCAATTGTTCGCTAATGCTGGACGAAACTTCACAAACTAATTTGACTTCATTATCATTAAGATCCCAGCTGTTCGGCAGTAGGTAGGTACGAAAGTCCAGTCAAATATGTATTTGCCACCTACCCATCTGACTGTCTTGAGGGTTGTGATAATCGTGGTGGCAGCGTGTGAAGCTCAGCTAAATGACTCACATCATTTGCTTAAGCGATTCTGATTCAATACACGCCATTAGGGGTAAGCTACACTGAAAGATTTCTGTTGACCTTTGCCCCGATGTAGAGTCTAGCTAGAGCTAAAGAGGTCTATTCAATTACTTCTAACTGCAAGACGGTCTTTAAATTCCTTCTGTATCCAACGATATGTAATTTATCATGCATTTAAAATCTGCAGACTTTCCTATGTACCTACACTGCCCAATTTAGTTTTATCAAGCATCCTCCCAAGGAAAATGAATATGTTCGTGAATTCATTGAATGAAAATGTTACAAACTTTGTTTTCCCAAACAACAGGTTAATTAGCCATCAGGAAATGACAGTGGTATATGCTAAATTGTCGTATAAAACACAAGTTAAAATAGCAAAATACAGGCAGTCGTATGTAAATACCTGTATAATTCATTGTCAGACATTTTGCACACACAATGGCAAAGGAGTGGTAGATAAGTCCACACAACTCAACGGGAGTACTAGCAGTAATTAAAAAAACTGTGTATCAAAAACGTTGGTGGTGGTGTTTGTGGACTGGGAAGTACGCAAGTTAATTTTCTAATTAAAGTGCGGATTATATAAAAGAGAATATTCTACAGAATGAACGTCCTACTAAACTCACCGACAGTTTAATGAATGCGTTTATGCAGAGGACGAGTCATGCTGCACCACGTAAACGAGGGAAGTGGTAAATTTGTACTAGATAACAGAAAAATTAAGGCATGGAATTTGGCTACCATAATATCTTCATGTACATATAGTTAAATATCACGTTGTTGTGGATTATACTTTTTCAATGTCACCTCGCAACTTCATTGTTTCTTGTTCTAAATGATAGCGATAATTAAGTTCTGTCACTCTATTCCATTTTCTTCCTTGTCGACTCTCTATATTACCTATGTTAATACTGGCTAAAAATTGCCATTCTTCAACCGTGAAGTTTCCCACAGTTTCTGGTACTGTTTAATAACTCATTATATCTAAAAGACTGCTTTCCATTTGCTCCCACTCCCACACACTAACTCTGTAATCCGTCCTCCTCAGTTAAACCGTGGTTATCCCATCCATTTACCTACCTTACATCCCTACTTGTACATAAATGCACTGGGTACATAGGTTGGTAACTTGTTGTGAGCTACATTTATGTGTTATGCCGCTTGTAATTACTCTAATACCTACCTCTATGTATTCTGGACTCGTTCGACATTACATTGCGGCTGACTAAACTAACGAAGAAACAGTTGGGTTGTCTTGCCATATCAAAATTAAGAATCAGGAATGCAAAAGAGTTTAAAGTTACAAATATATAATTGTACTTGAGCAATTTGTCCATGCATGCGTCATGCGTTTCCATGTCTAGAGAGAAAAGCGATAGCAATCTTTAATTTTCCTAAGGAAACATTTACTATACTGATATACCTAGGGAGGGAAATGTACCATTCCTTGTGTTTGAAATTAGGTATCTACTTGTGTATATAGTGGAAATGAAATATTTCTTATTTTCCCAGAAATAGTGTAAAGGGCAGAGTTGTGAGTTGTGACGCTCTCTATCAGCACGTAAGTCGGGAGAAATGTTGAAAATGACCGAAGACCGAATCCATTAAATAAAGTAGATGATGTAGACATGTAGATTTAGTAAAGTAGTCATGTGGTTGGTCATTATGCTAATCTTGAGGAAAGAGATCGTGCAGGGCTGCGAGGAAGTGGGTGCCCAATCTGGTAAAAGATTGCGTACAGATTATTCCAATTTCTTATATGGTGCGTAAACTTATGAAATTAAACGACTGGATTTCATGAAACATTATAGCAAAGTACTGCAAGTCTTAGTCATCATATCAATAACCTACCTATTCGCGTTTCCTTCCTCTCTGTGCCTATGAGTGTACGTATGTCCGTGGGTAATTACCTAATTGTATAAAGGTCCGTATGTATAGGGGTAGGTGCAAAGTTTGACATGTTTTTCGTAACGCTACGCGTTTTCGGGCAGGACGTTACATTTTCTACCTTCTATGATGATATGCGTATCGATCAATCCTTTATTCATTAGAGCGTATTTCAATTTTAATTTAACTTTCCACAAATTCGATGGTTATCACCAATCATCTCCAGGTTGAAAAAAAAGAGATCAAACACCAAATTACAAACTCGTGGTGTATTTAGATGTGTAGGTGCTAGGTAGGTACATGACATGATACTAAAATGAATGCGAGGGAGCATGTACAGCTTTTGAGCCCGTTCAGATACCAAGAACGTACGATGGGTTAAATCCCATATAGATACCATGAGTGTTATAGGCTACGCAATTACAGTCTATCTCAGGAATCATAATGCAGTGCGAGAGTTTGGTTTTAAAAGACGGAAGGAAATCGTACGTAAGTAGAGTACCACGTACGCAGTAACTCTGATTTTTGTACGTCATTACCTCGGTGGATGGTTCAGGGGAAGTTGGTTGAGGAGCCAAAGTAGAATCTTCAGACACGTTCAATCCCGTAATGGCAGCCGTGAAAGATGACGAGCTGACTGCAGACACGGTCACTGTACTGGAACTCATTGCGTCACCAACGGAGTTATTTACGAGTAATATGGAACTAAATCAATTCGGACGAGGGCTGTAGAAACAGAAAGGGCAGTAAGAGGAGAGTGGATTGGTACTTGTATCCTCACTTTCCGCACTGGCTTGACTAAATCTTCACTGTATATCTAGTGCTCCTCTGTCATCCAGAACTTGTTGATCTCATTATCGATGGACATTGGTCACGATTTGATTCAAACTGAAAAAAATACCAACGATAAATCACAGATGTAAACCAAATTAGAATTGACAATTTGTGTTCACGAGGAAGATCGAGTACAGAATTGTCAACAATTAAATCTGTTCAAATAGATAAATGTGTAAGAGCGTATTGACGTTTAGATGTGTACTGGTGTGGGCGGTGGAAAATGAGCATGAGCATGTTTGTATCGTTTTTGTGCTTCCAATATAATTAATGTTGTTCCGGGAATTTTAACTATGGAATGAGTTTTATAGTATCTCTTCAAGGTTGTAAGGGCCAAACTTGATTCTGTAATAACGCATTAGGTATTTAACTGAGAGATAGATAAAAGCAAAGATTATCCACCTAATTTTAATCCCTCATTTTCGTATTGGTCACGTAGAAGTAAATTAAAGCGCACAAGTGGATTTAACTAAGAAACAATTAAGTAAATAAATTATACCCAGCTTTCAGGTGACCCGTGCTGCTTTACAATAAAGTGTAACATTAATATTTAGACTGACAGTGAAACTGATGCTGATACTGATGCCAGTGCAGGGGAGAGCCAACAGTATTTATTTTAACTTTGTCCTCGTCGTTCAAATGTGACTCATCTGAACTCAAAATTGAGATGCAAGCTTTGCACACAAATGACAATGCTGAAACTGAAATTAGCGACTGACTGTGGATAATTACAATTACCTGCGATGAGACTGTTGATGGGCGATGTGTACACGGATGTTCTGGCATGACAATGACATGACATGACGTGAGAAGCACCAGTAAGTAGATACATTGATGAGGTTCTAGAAATTCATCATTAATATTTCAATTACACGAGCTGACTTTCACGCTCAACGTCGTTCCACCGTCCACGAACAAGCACTAGCAAAGAATCTTACACAATTTTTATCCCGTATCAACTGTACTGTATACTAGCGTACACCGTACACCACGACTGGGATTATGAGCCAGTGAACGCAAATACGAATCAACCCACCCAACTTGGTCAGTGTATTACTTCTTGTACGTTTTTGTTAGTGTCCCGCAATATCCCACAATATCTGCTATTGTTTCCACACAATTTTTCCCCAATTTTTCCCCACAACACAGCTGAGGATTCGATTGATTGATTAAAGAAATGTAGACAGTGTCAAGTTTGGGATTTCCAGTTAAGTTTCAAATCCCCGGTGTGCAGACTTTCCCTCTTTCACAGTATTAAGTTGTAAGTTGTAATCCGTCTGCTTAAGGATTTCGTTATATTGAGTTTCTAGTTCCACTGGAAATAAAGGAAATCTAGGTTAGACCGATGAGTGGTCAAGTTCCAAAACCGATTATTCTCGTGTATTCTAGAAATCGGAAGATGCAGGAATTCAAATACATATGTGAGTTTACAGTGAATAAACTTACAATACATTCATTTTTCTGCTATTACACCATCACGTACAAATACGTGCTCAACATCTAAATTCTATCGAATTTATTTTGGCGACCTTCAGAAAATTTGGTCAATTTTTTTATTCATGCGTATCACCAAACAATAAAAGTGGACTAGAGTAGCTATAGTCGGTTTCCAGCCATTCAAGTATAAACAAAGATGTACCCAATGCATATACCTACCATACCTACGCTACGTAGCGTAGGTATATCCTTTATTCCCTAACCAGATAAGTATAGTCACATTGACCAAAACCACTAATCATAAAAAGCTGAAACATAAGTACAATGAGACGATATCGGATCGAGTTTGTGATTTCGTTGTTTTTGCTTCCTCGTAATAACAGTCGCGAATTGGCTTATCGTCACCAAATATGATAAATGATAGGCCAAGTCTTGTTCTGGCTTTGTCTTTGGCTCCGACTCTGAATGTCTGGATGTGAGTTTGCTTTCAATTGTACTCTTCGTCTAATGACTCAGTAGTAGTACAATACAGAGTTGGCTTTGACTGATATAATATCTTGGGCTTTGAAATGATAGACAGTAGGGCATTCAACAATCCAAAATTGGAGCACAATTCCCTACAAGGAGTGTACATAAACACTTACTTAATGTTAGTCCTATCTATCGAAAGCAGGTAAATGGTATAATTATATTGCTCCTCATGCAGGATAATTTTTTGGAAAAATAATAACAATAAATAATTTTTGGGGGGAATATAATTCTTCAAAGTTTACACTAGTTTAAAATGAGGGACTAAAGCATGGACCGTTTTTTTCAGATTATTTTAGTGCATGTAGCTGCAGCTATGAAAATATTATTAAAGCAAAGCTTCGGTACTGTAGTGCAATGTCAAGTAATAAAATGTAAACCCAACTAAACAAGATCTATTATTTTTGTGGAGATGTATGTAGGGCTTGACTGACTGAAGAGCTTGAAAGAAGGCTAGGCTGGAGAAGAAAAGGATAAAAACATTTATTGTTATTGAAGTACGTTTTACACGATCATATATTAGAATATTATTGCTAACCATTACGGGACAGAGAAGGCAAGCCAGTCAGAAAATCAACTAGACAGTTTTTACAAGTATTAGCGCCTACATACAAGATCCATTTTAATCGTACAGAAAGGTGTCAAGTTATTTCCTCCCTTCCTTCTTTCGCTCAGGCCAGATAAGTCAGCTCAACTCGAATGAGTATGTACGTACGGCCAACATTTGATTTATAATAAAAATGCTCCCAACTCTAAAAAAAGACGAGAGGAATAGAACGAAGGAAGGAAAAAAAGGTGATTTTTTTTCTTTCCTACAGGCTAGTATAGACCCCGTAAAAGAAAAGTAGTCTGTTCACGCAGAAGGACTTGATGATCTTGAGAAGGACAAACTGGGATACACTTGAACTTCACAAAAACTCCAAGTCAAGGTATTTTACCTTTTTATTGGATGCTGTAATATTTCAATTTTTATGTCATTTATTTTAAATGCTAATAGCATGCAAAAATTTCTGTTTTTTATTTGATGTGGAAATTGAAAGTAACAATTTTTGATGGTCACGGTTATTTAATGCTGTTTTAATTTAAGGTAGTATCCACTCCTCTGTCTCTCTCCTCCCAGCGGAGCACTCTCCTATACTCTAGTATACAATCTGCTCGTATGAATTGATGAATTGTAATATTGTTATTATTGTCGTCTTGCACTAGCACACATAAAATCAGTATTCTCAGATGATTTCTGCTCGTATTTCCGTTTCCAGTTTCACTTGTGACAATGGTGAAGCGTTCTAAAAATGAAATTTGTGTCGATGTCAAAATGAATGTTTACTGTACGGCGTCCTCAAGATCAAGATCGAATAGTTGACACGAGTGATGCGGGTAGAAACTTTCCACAGACAACGACAGACGATGAGATGGGAACTTAAGATTTCTACTGTGGTTTTCTTTTCACTTTACCCATACTCGTGGAGCTGAAGCTTTCAGCATCTTGGATGTTAGACAGGCTGCTTTTGCTTCCTTTGGTGGTAGTGCTCACACAGACAAATGCTAACGTGGCTAGACGATTTTAGAACAGAAGTGAACTACTGAACCAGTGTACTAGGACCAATAGTGGCTTTTCCGACGGTAATAAGTTGATAGCATAGAGGCTCTTGGTTCAATTTGGATCCAGCCGTCACGGTAGTCTTATATGTGCCGGCGTTCATACAAAGAACGCATGACCAGTCACGATACATAATGCAATGTAACATCTCACACTTGAATCAAAAACCAAAAGTTGTAAGCAAAAGCTTCAAAATCCATACATATCCATTCCATGTTTTCTACCGTACTGAGCTGGAGCTACTGTATAACCCGAGAATAGTGAGAATAGTGGAGATGCAGATGGGCAGCAAATGGCAATTGGTAAATATCAGTAAATAGATTAAAAGTCCGACCCATAACGGGGTGAGAAAGGGAACTTCCATATTACTATTATATACCGATTTACATGCTCAATCCTCACCACATCCTACCATGAGTATGGCAAAAATTCATACGATAGCATACCATTCGAATTGCTACATACTACATTGGTCTACATAGCTTTAACTCGGCCGTATTTGCTGGATTGTAATTTGTAATTTTAGTCTACTCATCTAGTCTACAGTCAGTCTACTATGAGGATCTACCAGTCTAGTGAGTTCCTTTCATGTATGCACATGCAATGCGAGGAATCAACATGAAAATGTTCTGCAGCATCGAGTTAATTCTGTCGTTCATCATTTGCATGAATTACTAAATGCACGAACAGAGGAGTCAGGAGGACGTATTTTAAATTAGCAAAAAAGCAGAAGCAAACTACGCATAGGTTCATGTTCCGTCCTGGCATTTACCCGATCGAGTAGACGTAGTGGTGGTGGTGGTAGCATCACCAACGAGTCAACTCATAACAAGAATAACGCGAGATACTTCTAGTCACTAATTAGTATATGGTGTGAGGATGCCCTTATCTAAAAGGCTGTAAGAAAATTCGAGCGCATAAAATATATGAGCAAGTTTGTCAGCCCAGCACCAACACCAGACCACTACTTAAAAGGTTGAAACTTGAAACGGTTTTATGGGTTATGGGTTTCAGTATCATCTGAACTGTCGAACTGACGAACTGTTGATGCCTCACCCGTTACAACATCTAATGATATTATGCTTATAAATTCTTCCTTCCAACACTTGCTCACACATGTAATCCTATAGGTGTATGTATATCAGAGCTCATCGTGATCCAGAGTAATTTGAGATGATAATGTTCCGTAGTATAGCCTGTTGATTGGTATAAAATTGAAAACTTTAACACGACTAATTTAATGTCAGCAGTTTGCTCCAACCGTACACTCTGGCTTACATGATAATCATGATACTGTCTAAGGCTAATTTACAATGGAAAAATGCATTCTTCAGTGGAGCATTGTATCCTTTCCAGACTCCCATTTCTAGGGGAATGGTCTTTGAACTCTACTTCTAGTCAAAGAATTAAATTAAATCCAATTAGTTTGTTTGTATAGATAAGAAAACAGTTACACGTTACGCTCATCAGAATATCTGTAATGTTAGAAAAAAATAACTCGACTTTTGCACACTTGCAGAAAAGGAAAATATGAAGAAAGAATGGAACAACAAGCTCGCGTATGAAAAGAGCATATTGTATATCTAGCTACTTTTTATGGGTTTTAATCTTCAACCTGTTGTCTAAGGTCTTTGCATTGCACCAGCAAAGGATTATACATGCAATAGATTCAGTAGCGTGTGTGTACTGCTGATTGTAAAAAGTAATAATGCAGAATATGCAAATAAAAACACAAAAGTTGCATTTACAATTTTTTTTTAGAATGTCAACTTTTCTGACGCCATGCTTCTGCAGGCTTAGGAAACGGGAAAGGGAGGCATGTAATTGTGTTGTAGTTGTAGGTAATGTCATTATGAACTGCAAGGATAAATTCGGCCATGGTGTCATTTATTTTCAATAACCATTATTTACCGATGAACAATGGAGATCCCATTGTCCTCACCGCGTAAGCTTGAGGACGTTTTTCTTCATTATTTCCAGTCAGAGCGGAAAGTTGTTTCTCTCTCTCTCTCGTTCTACGACTAACTTACAATTAGACCTGACTCGATGCTTAATGCTTATTTTACTCATTCTGTGGTGACGATGACCAGTTTGTCTTCCAAGACAATAACAGGACAAACACGCTGTCCGCTACGAGCATACTAAACTCTCAAATTCCCCATCTCTATCATATCTTATTTATTTGCTATTAACCATTAAGATTTTGATTCAATGGATATGTCTCTTGTCTCAGGTCATTGTTTCGTCAGATGACACAACTCATCTCGTATTGAATCTTAGCAGGAAAATTATATCCTGAACTGTATGCTGCGGTCGCAGTGGTCAATTTGTAAACTTATTAACTTTGTCAGGTTCAGGTTGATTAGAGTCCCATCCTCAGCTAGTTTTTCCTTCTTCATAACTTGTTAATCGAGCTCCTGATTGCTAAGCAGCAGCTGATGGTCAATGATGTTTGTATATATTTCGTTGGTGGTGTTATTAGTTCTGGTTCTGGTCTTGTTTTTTTTACTGTTCCTCTTATCTGCCATCCTTGTCTTCTGGTTGTGACAACATAGCATTAAAGCAGCGCTGCGAACATTAAAATGTTTTACTACATAATTATTTCCAACAAGCTCCTCGTATCACTGATTATTTTACCGTGTAATGCTCAAGCAACAAGATGGTATTACAGGCGTAAAGGCTGTAAATTACCTTTTCATATTTAAATTTAAAGTAGTGTACTTCAGTGGAAGCCATAATAATTACTTAATAAGCCCACAGAGCGTCGTTGAAGAGGCAAAATTGCACAATTACAATTCTTGGAAGAACCAAAATGGCGGATTTACAAAATTTAAAAGCAAATTTATTAAACTAGGTAGATTTTTAAATTGGTTTAGTTTTGCAATTCTGCCTCTTCGACGTCGATAAATAGTTCGTTTACATAAAATGCTGTGCTTTTGAAGTGGAAGCAGATGATGCTGACGTTCACGCTGACGTTGACATTTCTGAAGCAGTTTATTGTCACTCCGCAGTGTGGTGTAGAAAACTGAAGATTCTTCAAATGGTAGAATATACAATAATAATATCATCACCTATTTTATTTTAGCTTTTTGAAGTACAAGGTGAAGGCGCAAAAATCGTAAAAGTAATTTTACAAGTTGATTTAAATTGTAAAGTTGTCTTGTCACCCATTCTTACAATGTTAAGTATTAGCGTTAAGTAGTAGCAATAAACAGTGAATGGGAATAGGAAATCGGACATCGGGCCCTTAAAAAAACATTAAGGCATGTGTTTGTAAATAAATAAAAACACCACAGACGAAACAGACAGGCAGGCTAGTCGATTGTTACACCAATATAATCAACGTGATACAACGTATA
>JAAXYX010004810.1:0-11817 GCA_036851915.1 Ptenothrix huangshanensis
TTCCATTATTATATTTTCCAATTCCATTCTTTATTTTCCATTACCGCTTAGAGATCATTTGTACACAAGGACGGGATGAAGATGCGTTAAATGAAGAAGGGACTGGAACTGGACTATGGTTCCAAAATGGTCCGACTCCCCTTGACTTGATTCAAGTGCCAAGAAACCGCTCCAAAGCTATTGATAAAGGATGGACTAAGAACAATTGCTTTCACGGAATGGGTAACACTTATAAGTATATTCGATACGCTTTCAACTTTGTCTTAACAATCCACCATCTTTAAATGTCGATTGAATTACTAGGTTATCACAATTTCTACGATGTTCCTCACGTAAATGCCACAAACTGTGTCGAAGGCCTGCCTGCTTTTCTGTTATACAACAAAAAGGATCAATTACATGGATTTGGTTTTGTTATGCGAGGCCCTTCTTCTGGAAAAAAATTTGAGCACCCTCCAAATTGGGCTGTTAAGGTAAGAGTAAAAAAGTAGTAGAAAATGCTTTGTTGTTTTGTGTTTGTTGAGTAATGCGGCTATTACTACTACTACATCGTGCTTATGAATGTAGTTTTGATATTTCATTATTTTAACCAATCCTTACAGAGAATCCTAGGAGATACTCCGGAGTGCGTATTGGAACAAAATAGCCTGGTAGGGTCATCAATCCTTGCATGTGTATTTTATTTCCCGCCCTCAATTCATTTGGTGTCCTATGTGGTAACTTTTGAAGTATTCTTCAACATGACTTCGATTGCGCTTAATTGTAATGATGTTATTACAAAGTACACATACTTACATCATTAGACTTTTTAATCAGGGTTTAATAATTTTAATAATTCTACCTGATAACGGCCTGTTTCATTTGAAACAAACTCTTATTATGCAATTATGACCTACAATTTAATGAGAACATCTTGCGTCTCTTAATCTAATTATGATGTATTATGTGACAATAGTGGAATACCTGTGACTGTTTGGTGCATCATGAATACGATCAATCGCAATAAATATTATAAATTGTATGTAGGTATAATTGCAGCTTTGATCCCAAGTGATAAATCATTGCATCGACTTCATTGCATACCCATGAAAACAGCTGATGTAATAGCAATAAATAATGCATACACTTCAAGCATTAAATACGATAAATAATTTGTATGGCGTTCTTATTTTACCAGTGCAGAAGAAGAGATATTACTTGCTTTCAAATCGTCTTTATTTGTAATCTACGTTACAAGAAGCATCATTCATATGGATAAAATAACGACATGGGTTCATGTTATTGGATCGTGTAATGGACCATAATATAATAAAAGTGACCTACAGAATAAGAAGTCAAATGAAGCAAGCAAATACAAACCAGCTCTACACATGCAGATGACCAAGAATGAAGATAAAGTGGTTGAGGATGAAATGAGAAGAGAGAGGAAGAACAGTATGGGTCTTTGTAATAATGTTTTGGGCTGCAACAGTAACAGGAGAGATTGAGAGAATCCACTACTATCACGTGGATCCTAGAACGGCTTATTATGGCTAAAGAGGCAATTCTGAGGTTGTAATCATGTCCAGATAAGGAAATGAAACTTTTCCTCCTCGTACTTCCCTAAGGTACTCATAATTTACAGTATACAATTATTCTACAAGAAAAATCATGCATAAATACTTTGCTTGCATGGTCTCCAAAGTCATGACTGCATTTACTACAAGACTTGTTGCAATCTGCGTTATTTGAATTCTTACTCATTCTTATTTACTGTGGTGTCTAAAGTCTAAAAATGTTAATATGTGTATTTAAACAGGACTTAAATTCTCTTCTCACACTTGACCCTGAATAAAACGGTATTTTGACAATGTAGGTACTTGCAGGAAGATATAGTGGTTGAAATCTTCGTTGAGTCGCGATTGTCAATACAATTCAAAATGCATCGTCGCCCTATGAACTTCCCTAAACGAATGATCACGATCGATACACGCCTAGTATCTAGCGTCTTAACTTGAGATTGGAAAAAAGACAAAGTACACCGTTAAGGGAAGTAAAATAAAATTTCACTGTTTAGTATTTAGAAAGACGTCTAGGGAAAATGGAGACATCACATGCTGCTCTGGTCCTGTTGCCTTCCTCCAATTTCAGTGGAATTATTTTCTAGGCAAATGGCATGAATAAATCTTGGGCGACTTCAAGTCAAAGTCTAGACTGGAGCTGTGGGGACCAAAGTGGAATACAGAATACATATGTTCCGGAACACTAGACTCGAACCGTCATACACAGAAGAGACACTGAAGAGGGAAGAGAAAGGATGGAGATAAACCAAATAATCTTACGTATTTGACTTGGCCTTCAAAGTTGTAAAGGTGGATGTCAGGATGTGGATATGTGGATCTAGGAAACGCCGACTTGAAGAATCTAGAATTTCCTATGGACTATCGTAAGAAAAAATAAATCCCAGTGCCAACCTATAAATGGATGAGGATTTTCTTCCTCTTCAGTGCATATTCGTATTATGTGATGTGTTATATCGTGTGTAATCGTACAATAGACAGCAGATGTAGACAGGCCATGCAGTGCGGTGCTGGTGCTGGTGCTGGTGCTGCAGCCGCTGTCGGAGTCGCAATGATTAGGTTGTGGTCGTAGTCGTAGTCTTTATTGTCCATTCGATCCTCCTGCTCTGGCTGTTAGTAAAATAATTCACATGTTCACTGTGTACTCCTCGTGCTCATTACACACGTTTCAAGCCTTGTTTGATTTACACGAAATGCCAACTTTATGTCTTTACAAGGAAACTTGAGCTTTTGTTATGACACTTGTAAGTACACTTTATATTGAAATATTGCCTCATTTAATTGAAATAATATTACAGCCATTTTAGTCTCACTTAATGTCGTCCAAGTAATCATTATTGTTAAATATTTAATTACTCCCGACGATCATTATCGTAATTTCAAGAACTTACTTTGCATAAACGCTCGCAACCTAAACCACATTCGATGAGTATGCATACCATATCATATCATTGCATTAAATTGCATTGCAGAAGTACTTTACTAATTCTTTAGCTCCTGCCGAAACGAGGTATCCAAGCCATACATTTCTGGAGTCTGGATTCATACATGAAGGGCTGATCGTGAGTTTCTTATATTAATATTTTTTTCTCTTTTACTTTGAGTTGAGGTGGCGATCATAAGCTACTTATATGGCTCAGGAGATAGCTAGAGCATCTACTACTGCTGACAGGTTTTTTGTTTTCTTCGTTCAAATAGTACACTGGCAATAATAGGTAGGTAGGTACGTTCAAGTATTTATTTATTATCCGCAAGGAAAACAAACTGAAGGGACTCATAAATATCATCCAGTTCGGATTCTCAGTTTATCTCTACCTCCTATGCATAGATCAGGATTCGGGATGGACAAAAACTGTGCAAATGGAAGCTGAGATCTTTACAAAAAATCAAATGGAATAACCAGCAGCATTCAACCACTTACTTACTTCTGCTTGTATTTCAAGGCGAATTGAACGGTTGAAAGAAGTCCAAGTCGAAGTACTTACTTGCATTGTGGTGTGAATAATGTCAAAATTCATAGTGGATATATACTCGCGCTTCTGGCTACGATTTATATTTTACAGATGCACAATTGCAGTTAAAATAAATTATGGCTATCAAAATAAGTCGAGAATCTATTACAACCCTTTCATTCGTTCTGTCATGAGTTGACCTGGTATTGTTTGGTAGTCCAACAGATAGCTTGTAGCACTGCCAGTATAAGACTCAGATAGTATCTGCAGCATGTGTACAAGTGAGGAAAACTTGGAAAATCAAATAGGTACTTATGTTGGTGCATTTTACCTATTTCCTATGTGTAGCTACATACTAAAATATTTTCTCGGAGCGAAAAACAAATGTTTGGCAGATAAATTTGACTACTGCAGGAGTACGAGACCTGAAACAAGAGAGGAAAATAAGTCGAGAATCTATTACAACCCTTTCATTCGTTCTGTCATGAGTTGACCTGGTATTGTTTGGTAGTCCAACAGATAGCTTGTAGCACTGCCAGTATAAGACGCAGAGATAGTATCTGCAGCATGTGTACAAGTGAGGATTACTTGGAAAATCAAATAGGTACTTATGTCGGTGTATTCTACCTATTTCCTATGTAAGTAGCTACATACTGATATATTTTCTCGGAGCGAAAAACAAATGTTTGGCAGATAAATTTGACTACTGCAGGAGTACGAGACCTGAAACAAGAGAGGGGAGACGGGTGTAAAGGAGTAGACCAAGGTAGATCCAATAAATTATTCCCAAGACATATTACACGCTTATCATGTGCTTCCATCGAGATCAAGAACACATTTTCCAGCTTCCACTTCCAACTTAGCTGAAAGTCAATGTTAAAGTTTACACAATACCTCAGAAAATTGTAAGAATCATCCCCATTATCATCACCACACCATTGCACCGCATTGCATCGCATCTCGACTCCGTCTTGGAGTATGCTATAGGAGCTGACAAAAAATAGGAAAGTTGGATAGGACTAGGACAGAACTACAGAAGGCAGAAGGGGTTAGACGTCTGGGAGAAATGGGTAATACGTAACTCAAAGATGCAATAAACTCATAAGTGTCTAGTTAGATAATACAAAGTAGCATGGAGGCAATTTTTGGCTCGTAGATATGAGCGTATTTATCAAATTCACCACACGATTTCAACACGGTGTGCGTGGTTAGTAGGAGCCAAAGCGAAAGCCCGTATGATTTGTGTAATCTGAGGTGAGTGATTCATTGCCTTCATCCTAACACTCACTAGTCAGCAGATCCTCAGTATCCTCGTGAGGAGATGAGACTTTTATTTAATGAATGGCACTAGGAGCCAAGACCTAGAGAATATTTATTCACTATCTGTATTCTTCTGCCTCCAGTCCCACTAGTCAGGCCAGTCAAACTTGTTAGGTTCTGAGGTTGCCTCATCTAAAATAACTTGTATAAGGTATTTACATCTTTCCAGTCAAAATAAGGTTAAAGGCACCACTGGTCCACTGTACATTGGTACGTACATGTGAGTGGCTTTCCGTCTATTCGGAGATTTTGTGGACCTAAACGTAACGTGCTACTTATTTACTCAGGATATGATTGGGGTTTATGCTGTAAATCTAGTCTACGGAATGCCAGTGCAGTGTAGTTCAGGGTGTACCAATTTTGTTTTACGATATGATTTCAAGTTCACTTGCTCCCACAGATTAACAAGGAGCAAAGTAAACTACATCTTGAAATCATGACTCAATACTAGAGGTGTGTGTTATATAGTGTCCTATCTGTAAGAAAGCGCAATTACCTACATATAGATCCTCACGATTCACGTTTCTCTTCAAACGTGTGTATATAGTTTTATACAGACAGGTAGCTCGGGTTAACAGCTCACGTTTTACCGAAGCCGGAGAAAAGAAAGGTCTCGTTGTCTCGTATATCCAGAATCTACAGTGGGCCACGAGCCAAAGATTTCACCAGCCGAATCGGCTGGAACGTAAAGCGTAAATAAGTGTAATAATACGAGAAGACGAGAATGAGGCACAAGCTCACACACTTACTTGGCATCTGCCTCCAGCTACTGTTCTCTCCAACTTATCACTGACGTCTCGTCCCTAATAACTAAACTTTGTTCCTCACGCTCGCTTACACGCCACACCAACCAATCCTATAGTCCTAGCAAATACCAAATATAATAATGTATGGTCAACATACTCATCACTCATGGGATAATATCCTCGCATGCAGGGTACTTTTCTGTATAGGTGGAGGTACTTGAGTTTCAGTTAGGAGCTCCGCTACCTACATAACCTGTCTCAAATGAGCTAATAAGTCAAAGTTCGTCCTTCCTTATCCCTAAGACTCTTCCATTCTAACCGTGGAAAGTTGAGAATTGTGTTGCCTGCCAAAGATTAGATGAAGCTAATATCTGTTTAAGTACAGGTAAGAAGAAATTACGAACTTGGGAAAAAGATAGTCCTTGAGAGTTCAATTATCTATGTTGGCACGATAGAAACGGACGGGAAGCACCAGCACGACTTGCAACTTGGTCTATAAATCCATATAAGTTGAGATGCTCTTCATAAATTGATATTGATTACCACAGTTTCGGGAAGTAGAAGACGTACGTACTATTCCCTGAACAAATCAAGCAGTAGGTAGGTACATATGTAACCTAAGAATTAGGAAAAGAGTCTAATGTAATGTTTGTAGATTGAATGTGACTCGAGAGCTGGATCTGGACCTGGATCTGGATGGTAGTATGTATATTGTAATTAATGGATGATTTGATTTTAGTCAAATAAAATAATATATTTTGTGTATAAGTCGATGGTGAAGGTTACTCTCCTTTTCAGATAGGAATCATATGGAATTAAAAAGAGATATAGATGTGCTACGAAGCTACGGACTAACAATTTATTAGGGCAATAATTCTACTCTGTCATTTCTGGGAATAATCAAATACATTACGTGGACTGTACCTATACACATTTTGATTCGAATTCGAGGTAGTGCATTAAGATACATATGTAGTTGTAGAGGCATTAAGGAAAATATTAAAATATTTGTCAGTTGAGTGCTGGAAGTGTATAGATTTTAATTGTAATTTGTCTTCAATGATATATGAAGAACGGTAAAACGAATTTGATGAATCGTCATGTCTGAGCTTCACGCTGTGGCAGGGCGCGCGTCGGGCCAGACGGTATGTAATGTATGAGTGTCCGTATTTTTTCATTACTAACACTCGATGCTGTTTTATAAGAACCTTTATTACAGAATTACAGTGCACTTCTAGTTGCCTTTGGAGCTGAGTTACTGGTACATGCAGACAATTCTGATTTTAGTTCATCGGAGAAAATGAAAAGAAAACATGTGTGTGAAGTATAAGCGACTGAGGTGGTAGGTATGTAGGTACAAATGTATATATGAAGGAAGGTCCCGTCTTGTCTTTCATCCACGAATCTTTTCTCTCTCCCTCGAAGTAGTAACAAAGAGTCGTAATCAATTTGGCTGCCGACCTTACCACTACCACTGCTGGCCTGTCACGTCGTGTAAAATTTGTCTCACTGTTTGAATTTATTGACATGTCATATATGTTGTCCTTTGAGATGGTCACATGGATGCGACACTCTTTTGTATCCGGCAAAGAACACGTCGTATTTTGCATAAATAAAAATATCCTCTGACAATTCAGACAAACCAATGTCATTTGTCTACATTTACATCTTCCATTACGTTCGGAAAACACATCTCACATCTCTCTCGACTCGATCCAAGCATAATTTGTTTTCCTATTGTTTTCCCATCTCTCCCCATCCCAATGAGCAATCTAGGCACTTACAACTTTGACTTTATTTAATTATTTATTGAGAATCTTTTCCAACTGATGGAATGGCTGACCTAATACGGATGCAATTGCTCCTGCTACTCATGACCACTTTGACTACCTACTATCTTTTCCTTTGTTTGATTTCATTTGGTTTGGCTTTATTATTCGAAAACACGATTTTCTAACAAAACACTGAATCACTTTAGAATTGTGTTTTGTCCTTCGAACCATCTCTTCCTTTTTTCCAGAATATTTGTATTAGTAATATCTTGGAGAATTCCCGTCTGACCTTAAATAGACAAAGGGGATGAATCACTTTGGAAATGTGTTTTGTCCTTCGAACCATCTCTTCCTTTTTTCCAGAATATTTGTATTAGTAATATCTTGGAGAATTCCCGTCTGACCTTAAATAGACAAAGGGGGAAAAAAACTTTCGACTTTGAATCTTGTGAACGGCACGAGCCATTTTGTCGAGTCTTTTGTCTGATCTTGTCTTGTCGTCTCGATCAGCATCAGCATCATCGATATTGATATTGATATACCATTTCAAAAACACTACGTCAAGATCCCTGCATACATCGGCACTGACATTGAATTGGCAAAAATTTGTCTGCATGAGGTAGTAGGAAGATTCACGATTCACACACACTCCAANGTCGATTCTTTTGTCTGATCTTGTCTTGTCGTCTCGATCAGCATCAGCATCATCGATATTGATATTGATATACCATTTCAAAAACACTACGTCAAGATCCCTGCATACATCGGCATTGACATTGAATTGGCAAAAATTTTGTCTGCATGAGGTAGTAGGAAGATTCACGATTCACACACACTCCAAAGGTAGATGGAAGATATAGTAAGGAAACACTATCTGATCGGAAATGCATAGAATACGTACAAGTCTGCTGGAGTCATTTTTACAAGGAATACAAGACAGAGAGGATATGAATACATTACCGTTGTGAGCATATAGGAAGAACACAACTTGCTTAGTGCATGCTTGAGTACCTACCTGCAAGTACGAATACTCTCCTAGCAACAAATTAAGTACAAGGATTATAATTAATGGAAAAAAATCTGTGGGTAAAACAATGGAGAGAAGTGACTGACAAGTCAAATTGTCCTGCTAAGTTAAAAGTTAAAGCTCTTGTCCACATGACGATACAGATATTTGATAGTAACAACTGTGTAACCATCTAACAAAATGTCATTTCCTCCGATGGGGCGTCCCTTTCAAAAATCTACTCATCATCTTTCGGATTAAATGGCTGGCTCTAGTCTCAAGTCAAGTAACTCAATTGACTGAACAACGAAAGCAACCATGTATTCATACTGATTGCTTATTTAAATGAAAAAAATCAACGGGTCAACAGTATCCACCATATAGTATACATAAATATATACAAGTATATGTATAAGTACCAAACCAACAAGAATTATAGTATGAGTATTAGTATCCAGGTGATGGCATCAAGTCCCTCATGAAACAAAAAGATTTCCGAGAATTTCCTGTACATTTTCTGGTGCCGGTTCTAGTCCTGGTTCCTAGTCCTGGTTCTGCTTCTTCCATAAAAATACTTATCTCCGTAAATTCTGATATACACAACACAACAGTAATAAAGTAAGGTATACAGTGTTATTCATTCTAGACATATACATATATATTACGTTAAGCCTTTAATGCTGGTGGATTATGTAACATTGAATCTACATGAGTAGTCGAGAATTGAATGTTCATTGAATAATAAAAACATGCCATGGGAACAATAAAATCACCTCGAAGCCGAAAATGACTGTACTTGAGATGCACTCGAATTTGTGAGCTAATAAATGCCACAGGTTGTACGAGATACACACCAACCAACCAACCAACACGCTGTCAGACCTTGGGAGACCAACAAGAAGAAGACAAAATTTAACTGTTCACGATAAAGACACACAGTACCAATTTCTGTTTCCAGTCCACAGCCCACATTTTATCACCAGAGAATGCATTCCCATTAGATGGATATAGTACATATACCGTGCCCGGTGTCGTCGTACATTCCTCGTCACGTATGTATCCACTTATAGCATTATATAGACATACACTCCTCATAAAATAAATCATGTGAGCGCTACGGCATGTGAGCCGGTAAAAATGCTTACCGTAAAACTCCTGATTCTCCTCTAAAACTAATGTGCAAAAGCCCACGGTTATAAATCAGGGCGATTAACACTGTGTTAAACGGAGAAAGTTCTGGGAATAAATATGTAGCTTGAGATTGTCATTGACTCTGCACTGTAACGACCGCAGACGAAACTTCCATTTTCTTGTTTTCCTGGCTAACACTTTCCGTCTGATTGTAAGGCATACTTTCACTAGGAAGGCAGATCTATGTACATATATGTAGCTGCATGTAATAAATACATTTTTCATACAAGGAATTTACTTCAAGAGCTAAGCATTGCATTGCATTGAAGTCATAGATAGTATGTCACCTATCCCTACTAAATAACTATATACATAGTGTTTCATTCTGTATGTTATAGGTAGGTAGGAATTTATAGACAGGATTTGTTCCCGTGACATAAAATGAAACTGAAGGGTAGAATGTAAAGTGTCGGAAGCTGTCTGTCGTATCACGACAAATTCTGGTAAGGATTATGACTTTGTTTTCAATTATCAGATTGAATTTAATTTGGTGCTAAAGTCACACACCAGTCAGAACCAAGCCACTTAAAGAGAAATCATTTAAAATAGTAAACATGAAATCAAATTAAAATTCACTCTATTTTCCCACACGACCATGAGCGGAAGCATATACTGACATATAGTAGAATCGTTGAATAGTAGTCGGCAACTCTGTGCTGCACCGGCGACAAGAACATGTAACCGCCACCATTTGTCACTGTTTGCTGTCCTCGTCCTGGTGCAATTAATTTGAAATCTGCTACGAGGGAAATTGGGTCGACAGTTTTCTCATTTGATACTTCATCGCTATATAGGTAAGTTAATATTAAATATTTACATAGAATTTTGTATTTGATGAAATTCCTCGTTATTTCCTCGCATCATCCGACAGCTCTACTTGACATGCTGTTTCCATTCCCTGCAAAACCCACTTACTGGTTTCTCTTTCTCCGCACTCAAATATTCACCACGTAGATACATTAACTTTCTGTTTATCTTTGCTATGTGTTTTAGAGTTGGAGATACTAATATCGAGGAATTGGAGAGATCATTTCATGTAGCAGTATAGTTTTGAGTTTGAGACAATCATGTAATTTTGTCCTTCATTTCTCCGTTCGAGAAACGTCGAGTTTACAGACAGTCATTACAAATTATTTGGCTTAAAATAATTTCCTATTCCCAAACCCATATTTCCATAGTTATGTGAAAGTTTGTGACATAGTAGTTGACAAAAGTACTTCGAACTTCAAATACACTGTTTCACTAGTGCAACTGGCTCTGTAGATAAAGTGGCAAGTTGTTGCTATAATACGTTGTAAGTTGTGATTTATAGTGGGCACCTCCCTTAGTATTTGATGCAATCCTTGAATCAATCATTACAGTAGTCCTGGCTAGAAATCCCTAACAAAACAATCCGTTGAGTGCTTTAAAAACTTAATAGATTTCAGCTCGCATTTACTACCGGCATTGCTTAATGAATCAACATTTTTCATTTCTTNAAAAACTTAATAGATTTCAGCTCGCATTTACTACCGGCATTGCTTAATGAATCAACATTTTTCATTTCTTCTATTAAACTTTTTGTTTTAAATTACGCCTTCTCTTCGTGAGTCTTCAAAGGAATTTATATGCACGTACTACACTGTAAAAACTGGTGTGTTTAAAACGCCAAAAATCTATTCGCATTGAGTATAATTATGAGTGCAGTTAGGATGTATCTCCATTTCACATAAAGTACATCAGAGCACATTATACTCAACGGAAGTGCATTAAAAGCGTATCTCACAGTTCAAAATGCGCTTTTAATTCGTGTGTGATGTTCTTAATGTTTCAGATTTGTAAAAAATGAAATTCTGGAATGCTTCAAAATTTCCAAAGTATGAACTTTTGTAAGGTTTTGAAATTGTTGAAATTGTGAATTGTGGAAGGTTTCAACATTGGCAAAGTAAGAAATTTTGATTTTTTTAAAAATTATCGAAATAGGAGTTATCTCACAGCCCAGATGCATTGAAACGCGTTTGTTATAGCGTCCAAACTTCATTCGTAATTAAACTAAAATACGAGCTGGTTTTGGCATTTAAGATGAATTTTCCTATTGTAAGATTCCTTACTTTTTACAGTGTACTTATAGTAAGTTTCGGCTCATTGCAGTGTTCTAATAAGACTTGCGATTAGACATTCGAGAATGCAAGAGTTCGAGCGAAAAATTTATAGTTGGTATATTTGTCATAGTCCAAACACCTTTTGTCCTTTTACGAAGTCATCATCCAAAGTGTTCATAATGACTGTCTC
>JAAXYX010004811.1:0-11813 GCA_036851915.1 Ptenothrix huangshanensis
AGGGCCCAAGATACAGTAAAAGATTCCTGACAGAACAAGTCCTGCCACCATGAGAAGCCACGTCTTCTTCATTCGATCCGCATACCAGCCCCAGAGGGGACACGCGAGTCCATACACCACGGACATCAATAAGAATATTAAATTCGTCTCCGTCTTTGTTAGGTTCAGCTATTGGTGGAGCACACAAAGTTGTAGTATTAGACATTAGTAGTTTGTGTTCTAAAATTAATACTAGCAAAGAGTTACACTATATAACAATTCTCAGCGTTCAAATTACAGGTGCTAAATGTGGCTCCAGGGTTGTTGATAAAAATGACCAGCAAATCCCAGTCACTAAAATGCTAAGTGCCATAAGAACCGTTCTTGGGATTTTGGCCAAATGCCACAGACGTATACTTTTTGTGGCTACTGGGGTCGGTGGGGCAGACTCAGTGACATTCTCTGATTTAAGATTCAATTTCTCCATCTGCATTGAAACTCCTTTCCCATTTGTCTCCATGGTTTCCATTTCTTGATTTTCTGGGACTTTCTCTTCTGGTAGGTCGTTGGGTAGCAGGTATAGATCCAGAGGAATGACAAGCAAATGCAAACTTGAGAAGAAGATGAACGGAAGCTTAAATCCACCAAGCTGTTCATGAGTGAAACAAATAATACAAAAGGTAATTATTAAGATTGTTGTAAAAGTGTAAAAATTTTAAAGATCCTTTTATGCAACTTCGAACTATTCCTTGCCTAAATTGTTGTACATAGATTGATTGTGATAACTAACATCGTGAATAAAGCCACCGGATACGAGAGCAATGATCTCTGCAACAGATATGTATGTCTCCGTCGTTCCCTACCAATTATTAAGGAAAGAAAGAAAACTCCAGTAAGCCCTCGAAATAATTACAATAATCTTCGTGAAAAATTAAACTGAAATTTTGTAGATCACAGACCACAACGAAACTCATATGATCCGGAAACATCTTGGCTGCATAAGTTAGGGTAGCCGTGTAAATGGCAGTTGCTCCTATCGACGAGATGCCAAAGCAAATAAAGCATCCGGCGACAAACCATTCATAAGATTCCACGTATTCTAGACACCTACTCTGCAATTAAACACCATGATGACCTTTTTTGCAATACCAATTGTGACAGATTTAAATACTGTTAATAATCTAAATTCACATACCCAAATAGCAACGTAAAAATTCCATTGAGTGCGATCCCAGCTATGATTACTATTTTTGGTCCTAAACCGGCAATCTATAACAAGCAAGAGACTTTTGTGGTTACTTTACCGAATTATCACTGATCTGACTGCCGTTTACAAAGTGGCTTATTTATTCTCAAAATACGGTGGTATTGGTTATACTTGATTCAACATTTAACGAAAACAATATTGAGTAAGATCAGCAGTATAAAGTTTTCAAACCAGAGGTCCAAGAAATAGAGATGCAAGAATAGCCGTGACAGAGCTCGAACTGTACAACACTCCAACAGCACTGCTCGTAACGCCATGCTTAGCTGCCTGTTTGGTTAATTGTAAGTTTTAAACACATTTTATTACCAAGAAGTTCTTACTACTAACAATCTTTGAATTTTAGATATTTTGTGCCATAAATTCATAGCTATGTATAGGTAGTACTTTAAAAAATAAGTTGACAGACGTTACCTCAGGTGGAAAAAATGGTGCCATTAGTGTACCAGCACAAAACATGGAAATATAGCCAAGAGACAAACTTAAAAACACTAGTTTCTGCTCCCTAGTAAAATCGTTGAATGTTAGTGATGGTTTGTCCACAGCGATTGCAGATTCAGTTGCCATTGTACAATATCTGATTGTTAATTAATGACAATCAGTCAATATTGCCAAGAAATCTGAAATAAGGACATAGTTTTCCTTAGTGAGTCCGACTCTTCGACATTTTACAATTACCAATACTGCGCCTGTGGACTTTGTATGTAGGTTCAGAGGAGAACAAAGATCGGTAACAAATTTAAATTTAAATTACCTGTTCTGTGTGTTACGATTACAATTATTACTGATTTGAATTCGTTCAACGTGCACTACTAATCGTAAATTGCTAATAGAATGTTACATGAAGATTTTTACAACTGTAGTTTAATCGTCAAACCATTTAAGTTTTCTATGCCTTAACCCGATTATATTAAAAATAAGATATCACGCTATACATAATTACAAAGTACCTATTATGTAAAGTCCGTAAAAAATGGCACGATTCCTACTCTTGCTGATTTAAATCAACTTTAATTCAGCACGCAAGTTCACACCGACTGTTGATCTTAATACTAACGACGGGAATCAAAAGCGAAATGTATTTACTGACGAAGATTAAATCGTATGGAGAAGATCAAAGTAGATGAAAAATAATTGTACGAAGGATAATTTGTTCATCTACCTTGGGAGAGGATGTAATTGTAAAAATTGTAGAATCATCTAGTGCTGTGAAGTTCATTCAATCAGACTAAGGATGCAGAACACCTTTTTTGTTTCAATCTCAAGGTCTTCTTCTACAGGTTTGGATCCGATGTTGCGTGCAAGCAAATGCCGTTTTTATTAAAATGTATTGCGAGAGTAAAAAGATCAACTGGAAAATTACACTTATTGGCTCAAAAGCTAGTAAGCATGGAATTATTTATTATTTTGTCTACACAGTGATATGCACATTCGATTGTCCATTATGGGGCAGCTAGTGGCGTAATTGATGAAGATGAAAGTACATAAAAAGGATCAGCAAAGCAAAGAACAAGTCATGTTCCAATTACCTCCGGCTTCTATTCTTTAATCGTCTGTCAGATCTATCATGTAATTGATGTTGTAATAACTATTCCAGTTCTCCGCAGTAGCTCATGCAACACTGTGATTTTCTTATGCAGTTGGTGCAGTTTGTTTTTTGGTGTTTAATTTAATTTTCAATGGAATTCGTCATCACAATTAGAAATAAATAATGTACTCGTGTACAATTTAGTTAGAATCTTTTAAATGTAGTATGGTATTTCTTATGAATTTAGTGCAGTTTGGTGCTGATGTGTTTGATTTCATTTTAAATTGAATTACCGACATTTTTGTGGATATGCTAGTTTAAAAAGTACTCATCGTATAGGTACTCATCGTAGTAGGTGAATAATTAGGAAATCGACCTGTTACGCCACGCTACTTACGCTCTCACGGATTCGGCATTAAGCGGCTGTTAAATTCAATAGCTGACAGTTTATGCTAGTTTATTCTGGTAAAAGCAACGAAGTAATATTTTCAATGATGATTGCTGCAAAAGTGAGCACGAACCCTCGGTCAGCGTAGAAGAAGCCTTTCCACGCGAATTCGAATCGGATGCACCGATGCCAGGAATTTCTTAAACTCCAATGACTTCCTTCCACATTTCCAAGTGTACAAAACATCTTCGGAAGTTTCGTCTACACCGGCTAAGTTGATAAAAAGGCAGATTAATAGCCACAGGATGAAGCAACCCATAATAAAAATGTTCGTAAAAATAAAAGTGCGGCAAAATTATTTTGCAAAATCTGCAAACTCCGATATTCCTTTATGAAGTCTGTCTCCATGATTTTTTCACACCGTCTTTATGTAATCAAGAGAGACATTTTGTAGCCGAGTAGTTCAATTTACATGCTCTGCGTAGGAGTTACGACTTAACTAAGTAGGTACGTTCAGAGACGATGTAATAATGAAGTTATAGGTGAAAAGTTGTTTGTCCCCAGATTAACGGTGGTCCACTGATAAGCCATGATTCCAAGTTGGCCCAGGATAAGTGGAGCAAGTTTCAATCCTTTACTCCAGGCACCAAAGAAGTTAGCATGTGGGGCAACTTGGATTTCTCATAATCGATCCCAAATTCATAAGAGACACGAAACTTGCGACGAAAATCATAACCTTGAGCGGTTTATGAAATTTCGGACTGTGGAACTTTCCTCGGTTTTTTGAATTACTAAGCGGGAGATTTAGGACGTAAGCTCCTTGCTTTTCACTTTTCCTTGAAACTGCCATACAACAACGATTCCACAACATGCGATGTTTTCAAAATTAACGGAAGATGTTCCACTGCATATTGAGTGCATAATTAGAGGTACGCTAAAGACGCAGAGAGCATACTGCAGTGTCATCTGGTTTTTGAAAGATTCCTTTGTATCGCCTGCCGCATTATACCTTACAAATGACAGCCGTAAGAAAAACATGTAGCAGTTGTACAGACCAAACTGTCCGAAGAAGATAATTCTACGGAACTTCCCATGAGCCAGTTTGAACGATTTCGTTATTTTACTCCAACCGTATGGAGTGTTTACTACATACGAGTGTTAAAGAACACGACTTTGGGAAGTGAACTCATAATCAGGTTTCACTGCATATTTATTCGAAACCTACCGAAATAAAGTATGTACTGCTGAATAAAGTAGACAAGTTAATACATTTTTAAAACTTCATTACGGTTACTTCGAACTTTAAATTATTTATGACTTTTGCTGTTTTCCTATTTAGACTTTCAATGTTATCGGTTCATTATTCGTATCCCGACACCATTACCATTTCAATTAGAACTGGTTACAAAATCTCACAATCACGATCGGTTTGTTTTTGTTGTTTATGCTAGAAGCACTTGTCACGTGATCATGTGCAGGTAATTGGCTCTGCTGCTGACATATTGTAATATACTACGATCAATTATTCACGAATGAAATGTTGCTAGATATGAAATGTCGTTTCTTTAGAAATGTATGTAGGTAGAAAATGTACGATTTGTTGCTATGGTTAGGCAATACGTTCCTAAGGATAGTCGTAATGAATGGATATTGAAGCAAGCGTTATCTTTTTTTTAGTGTTCATCGTTTTATCCTTTGTCATTATTGAGAGCCGAAGCAAAGATTTTTTCGCTTTACTTTAGTATTGCTATGTACACTCATACATATAATAAATCATAAGTTTGAATGTTGTGCAGTTAGGTGATTTAAAATGACTTGTATTGTGGTGTTGTCAGAATATTCACACTGACTGCGAAAAACATTCATGACATCGATGCATTTTCCCAAAAGCATTTACATAAACATCAGAATTTCTTGAAAGCATCATTTAAGCCATGGTTGTTCCCTCAGAAGATGGTTTCGCAGCTAAGTTTCTCTTACGGGGAGTTGCAACATTATGTCCGAATATGAAATAGCTGAACACGATTATTCCCTAGAAATGATAAAAATAGCAACTACCGTTAAACTTTCTTCATCAAAAAATTCGTATTAATTAAATTCACTTATCGTTAGTAATTACCCAGAAAAAAAGGATGCCTCCGACAACTGCAGAACTGGTTGCGTATCCCAAATGATCCAACAACAAACCCCCAACAAATGAGCCAATTACATTCCTACATTTCAAAATTAGAGTTTTGTTGATTCAAAAATTACACAAATTAAATTAGTAAGTGCTGATTTTTAACGTGCTTTAAAGTAAGCTTAAAGTGCTGTATGCGTTACGAAGGGCTCACCCCACAGAATACATGGTTGAAATCAAGCTGGAAACGATGGCGAAAGTGGCAAGATTATCTTTGTGTCCCGCTTCTCTTAACACACAAAGAGAAAGCATTAGTCATTTCAGTTTGTTTCAGAAAATAAACAAAAAAGGTACATAGGTAATAGAAACTTACATGGTATACAAAAAGGTGGCTTCACAAGCAGGGATTCCAGCAGCAGCCAGTGTAATTGAGAGCACAGTCAAACAAACAATGTTGAACCATACAGTGCTAAAAAGATGGTTGGCGGCAATTATTTCGCTAGTTCTTACGAGTAACTTGCATTTAACTTGTATTAGAATTAGAATCGATAGCAAAATGTATGAATGATTCAATCTCTCACTTTTCTAATGGAAGAAAAGATGGAGGTCCTATAAAGGCATTTGTAATCCCTGTACAAACTAATCCTGTTACCATGAGAAGCCACGTCTTCTCCATTCGATCAGCATACCAGCCGCAGAGAGGACTCGATAATCCATACACCACTGACACCAATAAGAACATTAAACTCGTCTGGGGTTTTGTTAGATTCAGCTATTGATGAAGCACATAAAGTATTACGTAATTACTCATAATGCATAATTTAATGTTCAATATTCTGGACCAGTTCAAATTACAGCGGATAAATGTGGTTCCAGTGTAGAGTGGAAGAATGACCAGCAAATCCCACACACTAAAATGCTAACTGCCATAAGAACGGTCCTTGGAATTTTGGCTAAGTGCCACATTCTTAAACTTTGGGTGGCTGCTGGGGTGGTTGGAACAGGCTCAGTTCCACTGTCTGATTTGAGCTGCAAATCTTCCATCTGCGGTAAAACCCCATTCTTGTTCTTGTTTTTCTCCATTATCTCCATTTCTTGTTTTTCGGAATGCGAATCCTCTTTTTTATCTTCGGGAAGATGTTTGGGCAACAGAAATAGGTCCAGAGGAATAACAAGTAAATGCAAGACAGAGAAAAAGATGAACGGGAGCTTAAATCCGCCAAGCTGTTCATTATTCAAACACATAACAGACAAAGAAATAAGTTCCTAAATACAACTGGTAGGAGTAATAAGAATTCAAAATAGTTGTATGTGTAGCTTTGACTTATTAATCCTTGCGGGAGATATTGTTTACGAACGTCGTGAATGAAGCCACCAGATACAAGAGCAATGATTTCTGAAATTGCAATGTATGTCTCCGTCGCTCCCTACCAATTATTAAGGAAAGAAAGAAAACTTCAGTGAACCTTGGTAACAATCACATTATTTCAAAAGAAATAAATCAGCCCTGGGAATTCAACGTTTTTCTTCGTTAAACATTGAATTGAAACTTTTTTTAAACGTTTTTAAGGTGTAGCTTTACGAACCACCACAAAACTCATGTGATCAGGAAACATCTTGGCTGCATAAGTTAGGGTAGCAGTGTAAACGGCACATCCGCCCAACGAAGAAAGCCCCATACAAATAAAGCATCCTGCGACAAACCATTCATACGAATGCACGAATTCTAGAAGTCTGCTCTGCAATTAAAAATTTATGTTCAAGTTTTTTTAATATCATATATGTACATATGTATAATTATGAGTTTTCGGTATTGTAGATAATGTTTAAAATGTTGTCTTATTATTTTTAAAAAATTGTCCGAAATACTTCATGTACCCAAATATAATCATGAAAAAACCATTCAAGGCGATGCCAACTATGATTACTATTTTTGGTCCAATGGCGGTAATCTTTAAAAAGAATAAAAAATATTTTGTAGCTTCCCGATTTTCTAATTAAGTTGCTTATAAGACGATTTAATTATCTTTATTATTAATCTAAGTTGATCATTCATAATTAAACGAGTACTAGAACAAAATTCAGTACGACTAGTACTGTAGTGTTTACCAGAGGTCCAATAAACAGTGCTGCGATTACGGAGACTATAGAACTCACACTGAATATCATTCCAATGACGCTGCTTGAAACGCCATGCTTAGCTGCCTGTTTGTTTTCATTTTAACGACATTCTTTTATAAATAAAACAACCACGCCATACTAACAACAATTTACTGAATACTATTAAAATTAAAGTTCAGAATTCGAAAGGTTTTTTAACAAAAGTTACCTCCGGTGGGAAAAATGGTGCTGTTAGTATACCCGCACAAAACATGGAAAGATAGCCAACAGATAAGCTAAAAAATATTGTTTTCTGTTCCCTCGTAAAATCTTTGAGGGAGAATGATGGTTTGGTTACTGTATCTGCTGTCTGAGTTGCCATTTTCACAATGCCTGTATGTATGAATCTAATTACAAGTAGCAAATATTGTAAGGTGTTTATTAGTATTCACTGCTCTTTTACAGGTATTTTTAATGTTGTATTGAAGGACTTAATGTAGTGTATAAACAACTGACAATTTATTTTTATTACTTCAGTTTGAAGTTTTCACCTGATGAAAAGAGGCAACGAATATACAAACAAAATAACGTAGAATAGGACCGAAGGCAGTCATAAACTTTGTGCCGAGCTCAAATGCTATCTTTTCCACTTCTTCTGACGAATTTAATTCTTCCAAAGATCGGCGTGCACTGCTAAAATGAATGTTACTATTAGACGAAAATTTTCCTCGGGGCGGTTATGATTATCGAAACATGTTATACTTTATTTGCGTATTCAAGTTTAAAATATAAAAGTATTATCTGCTCCTATTCTCCGTATCAGGCTATAATCATGACTATTATTATAAGTAAGATTGGTATAATTATAACTAATCATCTTATTTTTATTTATAATTTACCGATTATAAGGAAACGAAGAAAATATCAACGTACTTGTAATTTTAATAAGCTCCTTTATTTCTCCTATTTTCTCTCTATCAACGACCAAAAAATGGTATGAGTCTTACCTTCCCAGGTTTGAACTGAATTTCAATTCCGTACGCAGAAAAATCACGCGAGATCAAAACGACTATTAGCGTAGCGAATACATAATGACAAGTGTCCATTGATAAGGATGAAATCGTATACAGAGGATGTAATTATAAAAAATGTGGAGTCATTCTAGTTATGAAAGTCATTCATTTCGACCATGGACGAAGAACGCCTTTTATTTTAGTTTCAAGGTCTTCTACATTCTTGTATTTTATGTTGACAAGCAAGTGCCGCTAAAGTTATTGCTCGAGTCAAAAGATCAACTGGAAAATTATATTTATTTGCTCCCTAGCTGGTAAGCATGACATTTCAGTAATACATTTTAGCGCTAAACGTCTACACTTATCGCAGTTCAGAGTTTAGTTGCTAATTTTAGGTCATGCTGGTATAACAAAGTTTATCTTACACTTAATTAATTCAGTCACAAACCTTGAATCTCAATTTCGCTTTGAAGATATTGTTTTTTTATTCGTTTTTTCTGCACTACGAAACGCAAATGCAGATTCCGTGGTTCGATTGTTCACTCTGAGGCAGGTCAGTGATTGATGAAAGTAGATTTAAAAAATGGTCCAACAAAGCAGGCAAGTTTTTGTTCCAATAGCCTACAGTCAATTAACGTCATTAAGGCCTATGGTGTAATTGTTGTTGCAATATTCCAGTTGTTCCATTTCCCCGAAGTAATTCATTTAACATTTCATTAGTATTGTTTATACATTTTCATTTGCCTATGTTTGTTCAGTTCCATTTTCAATGAAATCACAATTTTAAAACAATATATACCTACTTCGGTAACTTTTGTGCATATAAAGTATAGCATAAAAAGGATTCATGTAAATACATACGTGTTATTTAAAAATTCTATAAATGGGTCTTTAGATGATTATAATTAGTGTCTTTTCTATGGTCGGAATTACGGTGTAAAGGACGTAAGGATTTACTGAGACGCAAGCTGCCACCACGAACTAACATTTCTGGGGATATTGTTTCACTAGGAAGCGGTGATTGACTACAGGGTTTCTTACGAGGAACCGCTTCATTGTGACACACCATGAAATAGCTGAACATCAAAGCTCCCTGAAAGTAATGATAAGGAATAACATTCTCAGAACTGGAAACATAATTTTTGTATTTAAGTAAAAGATGAGCTTACAACCAGTGAGTCATCTAAGTTAGAGTTCAAAAAATTAATCCCTAAACTTATTAAAATTTATGAGGGTATACATAAAATATGTATATTGTAGGAAATACTTACCCAGAAAAAACAAACAGCTCCACAAATGCCTGCACTTGGAGCATAACCAAAGTTATCAAGAAAGAAACCACCAGATAGGGACCCTATAGCAGTTCTACAATCAGAAATCAGTTAATTTATACATTATCTGGATACTTAATAATTAGGTACCTAGCTGTAATTTAGTATGTAGTTATATAATCGCTTTAATTCTTTAAGGGACTCACCCAGCAGAAAACATGGTTGAAATCAAACTCGACACCACGGCGTATGTGTTAACGTTATCCTTGTGGCCAGCTTCACTTTTTATCACAATATAGCAACATAAGTAATTGATTATATAATTATGTCTTAATTTTTAAATAACAACCATATAATTCTATTATATGACGTAGACAATCAAAACATAATTTAGTTGTATCGTCAGACGGAACAATGCAATGGACTGTAATTTCGAACTCTCACATTGTGTACAGAAGCAAGGCTTCGCAAGCAGGGATCCCGCCGGCAGCCAAGGATGTTGTGATTACACTCAAGGTAATCACGTTTAGCCAAACTGAGCTGATAGTGACAGTTTTGCAAAAATTTTGTATCAATTTCCCGGATATAATTGTTACAATTTCAAGTTTTGCCTATTAGTGTATAATTATATATTCAGTATGATGTCCACTAACTTTTTCAATCCAAAATAAGGGAGGGGTCCCAAGAAGACGAATGTAATTCCAGCCGTAAACAGTCCCAAAGACATAAGGAACCATGTCCTTTCAACACGGTCTGCAAACCATCCCCAAAATGGTCCTGAGAATCCGTAGACCACTGATGTCATTGCAAATATCAGATTTGTCTCGGTTTTAGTAAGCTTCAGCTAAAAAACAAAACCCAGGATCTCCATAACAAATGAGGCAATAATGTTCGCTTGCTATTCTCTCTACTGTCCCTCTATTAGCTACAAATCAATAGCGTGAATTCTAACTGGGGATAGATGTGGCTCCAGCGTTGAAGTCAGAAATGACCAGCCAATCCCATTTACTAATATAGTAACCGACATCAGAGCCGCTCTTGGAATTGCTGCAAAATGCCACAACCTTAATGTAGCTGTAATTTCCTTCCCCTTTGCTGTCGTCGTTTTGGTCGAATCAGGAGCAATTGTAGCATTCTCACTTTTACTTTTCCCATCTACCTGTATTTCAATTTCTTGTTTCTTTTCCTCCGATTCATTCATAACTTTGTCATCAAGTTCATCCACAGGAAGGATGACCATGTTCAAAGGAATAATGAGCAAGTGTAAAACGCCGAATAAAATGAAAGGAAGTTTGAATCCACCTACCTATTCAATATAGAAAAATTAAATTCTTTTATGTTTTAGGTAAAGTTTACCCGAGAAAAGACGCAAATGCGTATGAGGTATTTAAGTTTTACATCGTGTAGAACGCCTCCAGATAAAAGAGAAATGAGCTCGGCAATAGCGATATACATTTCCGTGGCTCCCTGAAAAGGAACAACAGTGAAAAGAATTGTAAATACATGCAGTGAAGAAAACAGGATTGTTGAAATAAAAAACAGCTGACTTACCACAATAAAACTCAAGTTTGCAGGAAACATTTTTGCAGCATAAGTTAGGGTGGCAGTGTAAATGACCGTCGCACCAAAATTTGCGAAGCCCAAAGAAACAAAGCTGCCCGTTATGAACCATTGCGTTGCTTCCGATTCCAAAATCTCCATTAGGCTACTCTGAATGTAAAATCAAATTCCAGCTTGTAACATTTTAGCATTACTGTTTAATTTGGTACGAACTGCATCTTGTGCTTATCTTCAGAATAATATAAATAAAGAAAACTGTGATGATTGTTCGTTGTAATAGTGTATGTATTACCCGAAGACAATTATAAAAATTCCATTCAGGACAATCCCGGCAATTATTGCTATTTTCGGTCCTACTGCGGCGATCTTTAAATAAACAAGTTTGTACTTAATGTTATGATCTTATAATACAAGGTTATATAATTAAGACGCGCTTACAAAACTTTGGACTTGTATGTATGTATGTATGTATGTATGCGCTTTATTCAATTGTCAGAGTTTACATCAAATTAAATCGATGATTTCCAAAACCGGACAATACTAGGGATAGAGAGAGACAGAATGCGGAAAAATTAAGTAATTAGTTAATTA